>VWZW01004126.1:400571-418409 GCA_013397115.1 Edolisoma coerulescens
CCACTCAGCAATTAAATATTTCGGCTGCATGTGTCTGGAAATTAAAGCATTATCCTACTGTCTGATTTACCAATTATAAGGGAAATAGAGAAATTAGGACCGTTATAAAAGTTCTGTTGTTTTGGTTTTTTTTAAGTTGGAGGTCTGAATCTCACTAGTACTATTTAAATCCTTTTCTGTTACATAGTTTTATGTGTAGTTTGAGGAAAACAAGCAAACAAACAACAAAAAAACTCATGGAAAAACTCCAGGTCAAAATAAAACAGAAATGGGTCTTTTGAAAAGTTGTCTTGAAGAGTAAAGATCCTAAGTGCTCTGTGTGATTCACTAGCCAAAAATCAAATATCCCTGCAATTTATTTCTTTAGCTCCATGCCCACTTCAGTTCAGGTTCTTATCTTCTCTAAATATTGCAGACCTTGGATGCACACCAAGTAGATTTTTCCCCATAGCAGCATCAATTTCTAAGTGGCCTTCTGCGTTTTTGTCAAGTATTAATAATTATATGCTAAAAAGTAGGGCAGATTTCTTCACTCTAGAAATTTCTAATGAAAGCAATTTTTTTTATCCTCCCAGAATAAAAGAGATTCTGAGCAGCAATTAAAAAATACCATCTTGATCTGACACTGTTCCTGAGATTGATCTACAGCCCAAATTAACTATTTTGCCTTTCCTTAACATCTCTTCAAGCTCAGCTTGACAACAAACTAGGGAGTCAAAGTCCTAGTTTAATGTAAATAATGTCTTCTCTTGCACTAGTCTTTAATGAATGAGCAACATTGACAGTGATTTATGCCAACTTTATGGATGGGCTATGGTGAAAAGCTCAAACCAATAATGATTACCAGCCTGGTTTACACTGATGATAGCACGAAGGATGAGGAGTACAAAAAGGTCACAACACAGGTAAGAAAAGAAGAAAAGAAATACCAGCAGTGGGCTAGGGAGTAAGCCTTCCTGGTAATGAAGGTGTAAAAGAAAAAGTGCAAAGAGGAGCACAATAAAGAAGTAACTGCAAAAGTCTGCCAAGTCTGTAGGATGTTTGGGGTCTTTTGATTTAAGAGAACTTCCAAATGCGTTTGAAGAAGTTTTAACATTTCTTGTGACTGCATGACTTGCAGGTCTAGTTAGTGTGCTTAGGTTAGTGTGCTTTTCATAGTTGTGTCTAACTGTAGGTCAGCCAGTAGATCATCAGGTTTTAAAATCTCCTACAAATATTGCAGTGAGCAGTAAAGCTTCAAGATCTACAGGTGTCGTGATCTTGCCCTTTCTTTCAGGAGTGATGAAAGAGTCATGTCTCACATTTGTTTCACCTCAGAGAATTCTGTGGAATTTCAAAAATGTATCTTAAATACCAGAGTGAAAATTATGTGTTACAGTGAACACATTTTGTTTTGTTGGGCCTTTCTTTAAGAAAAAAAAGTTCATGCAGAGTTCTAACATCATGGTCCTAAATGTTATGGATCACCACAATAATCTGACATTAACCCTGCACGTTTTCATTGGCAAGAAATTTGCAGCAAGTTATCTTTTTTTTAAGGTCTCTGGATGTGTTTTTTTGGCAGGCATTTGTGCATTCAAGGAAAGAAAAGAGCTAAGAAGCTTCTTCAGAAAACCTCCAAAATTAGTATCTTTATTGTTACTAACAGGAAGGCAGGAGGTATTTTTTAGCAAAAAGCAAGGACAAAAACTGAAACCATATCTTCTCTGTGACCTGGTAAGGGGAGGTCTGACATCAAGGAAAAGATGCCATTAGCCTCATTAATATCATCTGTTGTATTTGGCAAGATTTTCCTTCTTTTCATTTTGGAGCAGCTGTGGCACTAGCCACAGGTAGAGGTAGCACACACACACAGAAGGGAGCCACCAAAGTTTCTTTAGCAGCCATGGGGTGTGAATAACAGGCTCCTGTTTCTTCAGCCTTTCCTCCATATTCACTAAAAATGCTGGCCCTGCTGAGCTGCATAGTCTGTTCTCCTGCTGCCACTTATTTCCAGCACTCTGCTCACCACTGCAACAGCAATTTCAAGCCTGTGATGTTTCTGCTGTGGTTTTCTTTGCTTCCTGAACAGGACAGAGAAAGAAGCTCATTAAGATTGCCATGCAACACATCAGAAGGCAAAAGCACTTTCCCATGTCTCTTTGTACTTTTGAAAGGGATGATAACTCCTAGAGATGAAGAATCCAAATAAAGTTTATATTGCTGCAAAAATGCAGTCCATCTTTCTCTTCCTTTTTCTTCCCCCGCAGTCAGATCAGGTGAACTTCTCCACTTTCATACATGCAGTATGTTGAATGCAGAAAGAAAAATGTCCTATTTAGAAGAATTTAGAATTGGAATGAAAATAAGTCTGCCATCATTTTGTCATCCATCATCTATGTGCCCTTGGCAATTTTGTTTAGTCATATGTCAAGACTAAGTGAACCAGAAGCAAACTGAGCTGAAAGAATAATAAACTGGAATGAGAACAACAAAACAAAACAAAAAAAAAAAAAAAAGGGAAAAAACCAAAAAAAACAACCCAACCTAAAAAGCTCAGAAAAATTTGCACCAGTCTTCTTTTTTCACAATAAATTTGTTCCAGTGTCACTCTACTGTTTCTAATGTGATTTTTTTATTCAGTTCTTTTAACTCTGCTTGCTGTTGAAATACTCTGAAAATGTCTAGATCACAGTACCATCCCTAGTCTCGTTTTAGTAGTTGCTAACGTAGCAGATTGTAGATACAATGAATTTACCCACAACAAGAATCAACATTGAACCTGAGCTTTCAGGAACTTATCATGTGTAATTAAAGGTTAGATCAACTAAAATGTTGCTTCTTCCTCACTCTGCATGAGTACATGGGGAGTGGGGAGGTACAAAAGACATGTTTTTCCTAGGCATGTTTTTTGGTTTTTTTTCCAGCATAACTAGACTTCTTGTGAAGAGGAAACTGAAAAGGGAAATCTCTGAATCACTCATCATTTTGTCTAATAGTTCTAGATTTCCAGAGCATCTTTTTTCTTCTTCCTCTGATCTTGAAAGGTGATCTTGGGAATGAGATCACCTGAGTGATACATGATCTTAAGGATAATCACTCCTTCTTGGAAAGTTTTATGCACTCTTCATGCTATTCCCTCTTTGCTGCTGCCTCCAGCTGTTTTGTTGAAGAATCCCATTACAGTGTTGTCTGGTACTTATGTCAGACTCTCACAACTGTGTCTGATCCCAGGTTGCTCCTTGTTCAGGAGTGAGGACCTTCAGGCTCTTTCATACTGCAAGAGAAAATCCTCCTTGGGAGAGAGAAAATGCCTGCCTACCCTTTCCTGATAGAGAGTGACCTATTTGCCAAGGTACAGCCTAACCCCCCCTCCACTGACCACGGAAAGCAGGTACGGCTGCCACCCTGTCTTGCAACAACCTGAAAATAGGAGCATTCTTCCTACTCTGGAGCCTTCATGGCTCTGGATAATTACTGTGTGTGGTTCTTGAGCTCCCCTCTCTTTGTGGTCCTAAATTAATAAATGGGGTATCTTGACAAGATTCTTCTGAGAAGGCTTAAGTTTGGAAAATGCAGACATTTCACTCTGGCTTTTCTGTTACAAAGTCCATTGGTGTTTATTGCCGAAATGCTGGATTTCATATGGAGCTTTAGACCAGTGATGATGGCAGGAGATGGGAATTCAGTGAGCAGACTGAAAGGCAGTCATATTGAAATCTCTCACTAACTCCTCACACCTTTAGTGTAACATCTGATTTCACGTGAGTGTGCATTGCTGTCCCGAGGATGTTCAGATGGCTAACCAGAGGTCTTTTTTTGTGTGATTACTGGTATCCTGCTGCACTGACATCTGATGTATTCTTTTGTTGGTGAATGAACAAAATAAATATCTGGGTTAAGAACAGTTCTTAAAAGCAGTGACTGAGGAATTCAAGAATTGGCATGAAAAATGCAGCAGGTGTGAAATCTCTGCCAGTCAAAGAAATGGAGGGTGGAGAATCTTGTTTTAGTCCCTACTCTGACAGAGAACCCACAGCAATCTGAATACAACAAGGATTTCCTTAGGCCCAAGGGAAAAAAATGTTCTGTAGCTTTCCACCTATATAATTCCCATTTCAAATTCTTTGGAACAAAGGCTCACATTTACCACATGTCTGTATTCTGTTTAGAACAACTGGATGCTGGTCTAGATTTGCCTGTAGACATTCCCAACATTTCAAGTATTTATATTTTTAATTATTATTTTAATGCTATGCATTCCCTTAAGGGAATTTATACTGTTCTAGTACTTCTCTTTCGTATTATGGCTCATTCTCAATCCACTTGAGTTTCACTCCCATAAGCAACATATTCAAAGTCACAAATAATTACACCTAATAATTATGTCCTCTTTTGCCTATTGTGTTCCTGTTTGTTCATTTATTTATTTATTTATTTATTTTAAGACTGTGTGATTGTGTCAAAGAAACTAATAGCTAGAAGTCCATGGCTGTTAGCAGGAGATATGTACCTACCCTTCTCTGCATTGGAGGAAAACAATATATCACTGTTAACTGTTGCCTAGTGACTTTTATATTTGTAGCTCACAGCACTCTGGAGCCTGCAAGTAAATAGATTTACATATTGTTATGTCAGGTTACAGGATTTTCAGTTTTCTCTGCCTGAAGATGGAAAATGGGAAATAAGAAACGATAATTTGGCCAATGAGCCTTAAAAATATGTGGTCTTTGCATAGCAATTACCTTTCTGTCCAAATAGACAAAGAAAGTATACCCCATAATGAGAGCACATTCTGAGTGAAGTGATATATAGTTTTCATGGAGACCTTGAAGCAGCAGCACACACTTTGCCTCTGGAAGACCAGATGGGACTGAGCTTGGGATCAGTAGCTGACTCAGGAGGTTCTGATGTGGTACTTTCAGCTGCTGGGTTAACACAAACCTGTAGGAAGGCGATAGGCATTCGCTGAGATTAGTCCCTTGCAACAGGTCATACAAAGTAAGTCATCCACACATAGTCTGGCATGTTTTTAAGGTTTAGAGAGTGAATATGTAGACTTCAGAGCAACCTATCAGCAAAATAAAAGAGAATAATACTTGAAATCCAAAAGCTGAAATCTTCTCCTGAAGTGTTAGGAGCATATCTGTACCCTACAGATGCTGTGTTTCAGATGAATAAACACAAATGGTATCAATAAGGCCTTAGGGATGGTGCTTACACTTCCGGTCGGTCTGGTTTTAACCGAGTGCCTGACGTGATACAACCTGATCCATGCAGGGGACATGGGATCCCATGTGTGTCCCCTTGCACTGGAGAGGCAGGGCTATTTCTTAGGCCCAGCAGTGTGTAAAGGGGAAAACATGGGGTCAATTTTTTCAGACCCTTGCTTAGTTGCTAGAACTAACTCCTAATCTTCACAGGCAGGACACATTCTGCAAGTCTATCTTCCTTGAGAAAATACAGAAATTCTCTCGGGATTTTACTAAGACTAAAGTTCCCAGAATTTTTCTTGTGAGAACAGAAGCTGGTAGTGATGATCACCTTCTGTAATGTCTGATTTGCTTGCTGTATTGTATTATTTTTTAGTCATTCAGAATGATCTTGTACACAATTTTAACTTCTTGCCACATGCAGAGGGAAGCTATTGCTTAAAACTATTACAAGAAACAAGTGGTGATTGTTTCCCACCCTGCTTATCTATAATTTTCACAGGTTATCACAAGCCACCAGATACTTCAAACTCCATGGTACTTATGAGGATATTAATATCCCACTTTCATGACATATGTGCAATTGCTTCTTTAGCAGGCTTGTGTATTATTTCTTATGTACATATACTTCCTAATAGCATGCTTACTCCAAATTGAAAGCAGTCACTTACCAGATTAATAATGTTGGTACTAAAGTACAATTTGTAATACGTTGATGATTCCTTTGTTTGGGGAGGTAGGACAAATTAGCCAAAGGGGTGGAACAATAAGGGTAAGTTACAGCCTGTTAAGGCTTCATGTGAACTCCCTCATTCAGAAGGAAAGCAACCGTCATTAGCCTAATTCCTAAAGGATTTCATTCAGCTCTACTGGACTGAAGCCATGTAACTTTGAAATTAAAGCATCTACACAGGGATTCAATAAGTGCCTTGCAGTGGGATTAACCTGAGGTGAAATAAAGCATTAACTTCACTCTTTTCTGGAGGATCTCCATATTGAAAAACTGTCTTATAATTGTAGATGAAGCCAAACACAAAAGCAGAATTAGGCTTTCAAATGATTGCTAACACAAATGTGGTCAGACCCTGTCAGTCAGCAAAATGACAAGGTATCCCAGCCCTCCATTTCTAATTTTTCTAAAGTTTAAGTTTTCACAGACAATATAACTCAGAAAAGAGGGCTTTGTATTGTTTAAAATTACTAAGTTAAATTTAGCAGAAGCCATTTGAAAATGTTTTTGGCACTTTTTGTGTATCCATGTGGAATGTAGCCATGAATGATGGCAGAGGCCTGATCTCCTGAACATGCAAGAGAAAAAAGATAAAAATCTCAAAACCACAAAAAAGTACAAACCATGTGACATAAAAGCGCTAGGCCATAAGTGTAATATTGCAAGTATTTGACTCACAATTTAAAATATAAACTAGAAGCAATGCAAGTAGAAAACATAATAATTGTCACTAACTGACTCAGTGACTGAGGTAGGAAGTTACTGGAATTTATGTGTATTGTTACAGCTTCCAATTAATTAAAAATCTGCACACTCCAAAGTAAAGTCTACTAGGACAAGTTAATAGGTCTGAAATTATTGACATGAGTTGCTTTTGAAAGTGAAATAGCTATAGTCCAGGCTGAATAAAAAATAAGTACTCTTTCCAACAAGATGCAGCGCAGTCACTCCTCAGACCCCTTGTCAATGTGCAGTCCTTTGAAATTGATTTAGAGAAGGTGATTTTTGTGTCTTTATGAGTGCAAATAAAAAAAGTGTCTATGTATATATATATAAATAAAGTATCTGAAGTTAAAACTCTTTAAAGCAACAGAAGCTTTCTTGTGTCATCCAGATGCATGCTACAGCAAAAATACAAACGTACTAAAAAACAACTCCAAACAAAAACCTGTGTGAAGTAACATACTTCATACATGGTCTTTCTATTAACACCTGAAATCAAGCCAAAGGATTCTGAATCCAAACTAACAAAACAGAATTAGTTTTGCCTCACTTGCTTAGTAATGTATAGTATTGGAATATCCCAGGGCGTTTTTTTCCACTGTAGAAAACTTTGGCAATATGTATGCCTTGGGAGTGATTGAGCTATGAAATGCTAGCATCACCATCTTTCAAGAGGCGATCAGGTGCCATGAAGAATCATTTTAAGAACTGAAAAGTTGCTAATGTTGTTGAGTCTTTATATGGGCAGTACAGTACTTCAACTTTGTTAGGTAAATCAGAGATATGTTTTGTGCAGACCATCTCCTAAATGTATAAGATAAATATTTTCTTCAGTTTTCTAGGTTTTTTTTAGATTGCTTGTGTTTTGTTTTGGCTTTTTTCCCAGTTTAAGACCATTAAATTTGAAGGTGAACTGTCTCATAAAGTTGTGAACTTAACTGTCTCGTTCAGAGCAGCTGGAATCCCAGATACGGATTTTGTGAGTATTCCAGCAAAAATACAGTTAATTTGTCAAAAGCCCTTTACAATGCCACTTGCAGAAATTACTAAGGGAGTCCAAACAGGAATCTGCAATGATTTGCACAAAACTCTGCTATCCTCGCCTGCTCAGAAAGCCAGGGAAAATAATGAGCCATTGGCAGACCATAAGACCTGGTGGTCTGTGACAGAGATGCCAGCACATCCATTTCACACACCTGTGCCTATGAAATTACTCACCATGCATTGCATGTCTCCCTACTAATGTTACAGGAAGCCTGCAGCTCATTTTGGTACAAACAAATTTGTGCCATCCGTTGACCGTATTGAACTTGAGTACAGCCAGTTATTTTTGCATTGCCCAGCACCACTTCACGTGGAGATTCTCCACCCAGCTGGGGCCAGTCTGGTGGCAGAAGCAAGAGTTTAGCACCCCAAAGCATCATTCCCAGGATAAAGAGTGCTCAGATGTCTCACCAGCACAGCTGCTCTGCCTCCACAGAACTGGGAAGGGATTTCCATGTGGCATCTACCAGCCATATGTGAAATCATCTTGCCCATAGTTAGCTGGGTGATTTCTGTGCTAAATCCCATCTTTCAGGTGTCACCTGACAGCACTTTTCGGAGCCCTGTAGTTCATGCAGTCATGAATGACACCAGACAAGCTAATAGCCCAAAGTCTGCCTCTATCCCTGAAGCAAAGCTCAGCAAGTTTAGGGCACCAGCAACACCATCAATTGACCTCTGCATTGTTTTTGGGACGAGGTATCATGTATTTCCTGGCATCCCTGTGCTGTTCTTTGTCCTCCTAGTTTGTAACTTTTGAAGTAATGAGCTTTAGGAACATTTACTCTTTCACACAGCAAGCTCCACCTAACCTCTGACAATTCCTTTCTCTGACAGTTACGTTTTCTTGCACAGTTAATAGGAAAAGGTAAGAAGTGCTGAATTATGTGCTAAAAAATACGTGAGAATTCAAATCTCTGTAGTTAAGAGGAAGAGCTGAATGTGGTTTCATTCAAATGCATGTATAGACTAATTTTCAGCCAATTTACTTTGTTGTATAGAAAATAACAAATAGGAAATTCAAATATAACTCAACAGCTCAGATTGTATGGCCAGTTGTCAAGTCTGTGTTACCAATCCTACCAGTATACCTATTTAAATGTTTCCTTTAATTATAAGAACATTTACATTTCAGAACTATCCAAGACTTTAGTGATTGTTCTGATGACTTAAGCCTGCATCATGCTTAAATTTCATAAATCTGAATGGTGATTGGACAGACGTATGAAAGAATGAACATTCAGGCCAAACCTTCATGAAAAGAAAAAGCTTGTAATTTTAAATATACATTGACAGACCCTCTTGACTTTATTTATCCAACAAGAAGGCCAAGCATGTAAGGCACGGCCACATAACAAAATAAGACCTAGTAACTTTTTAAAAACCTAATTAAAACCTAATGCTGTACACCTCATAACACTGTAATATTGTTAGAAGTTCATATTGGAATGCGTAACAGGATGTATTTCCCTAAAAGTTTCCAGACAAAACTATAAGAATGATGTGTTTCTGAACACATTTTTATCTGAAAAAGTTCTCCAAATTTTCTTTGTTTAACTTTTGGATAATATGCCGAGTCCCTTGAAATTTGGACATTTATGCTACTGATCCTATTGTAACTAATAGTTCCTTTAGTAAAGGTTGGATTTTCTTCCTGTAAAATACAGTAAATAAAGAATTCTGAAACAATGCAGAAATTTTTGCTCTTTTTGTAAAATATTTGCATATTTTTTTCCTGCATGAAAATTTGAGTGCAACGTGAACTAAGAATTCATATTTTTTATATGTATCTCAGTGAGGAATCTCCTTCCTCCTGTGTAAAAGCTTGAAAATGATAAAAACAAAACAAAAGAAAAGGTTTTCTACTTTCCAATCAATGCTAGAATTTACAGAATCAAGCTGTATGTGTGATTGTACTGCCATGTGCTCATTATTAAAACAACCTGAAGAATAAAGCATAATTTAGGTCATCTCTACCAGGAAATCATGTTCTTCAGAAATGAAGGAATCTGTACTAGCATTTTGGCCATCAGCAATGTAAAAGTCAGTCTAGCAAAAAAGAATCTAAGAAATATCACCTTTTTATGTTCAAAGAGGATCAAACCCTAAAATGAATGAAGCTTGTGTCCTCTATATTAACTAGCCCTCAAGTATTGAAAATCTCACCAGCAAGAACTATGTCACATAAATGTGTATTTAATAACCTCTATGAAGCCTAGTATGAAAAAAGTTTTAATCATCAGAGTTGATTGTCTGTCCACTTGAGCACAGAATTATGTAGCTTAGCATTGCTAAGGAATAAATACAAAGAGCCTTGAATCTTGAGGACAGTGCCAGAAACAAACAGCTTTAGACACAGTTTCACTGACAAATTGAAAAACCAGGTCTGTTGGAGGAACAACCAAGCTACAAGGAGATGAATTATCCATTAACACGCTTACAAGAAAAACTGCCTGGGGCAGAAAATTAAGTACAGTGTAATATGAGATATGACAACAATTCATAACAGAAACTGAAAGGCTGATAAGTATTGTTGGATTGGCATTTAGCACTTTCCATGAGATAAATACTATTAATTGATTTGGATTTGATATGGTCATTAACATGTAGCCTAATTCTACTTTTATATCACTTTTAATCAGGATTAAATCTAGTAAAGTCAGTAGTTCCACTCAGCATTTCCAGGCTCCCAAATATCAAATTACAAAAGGTCACTTATTAATGGAAAAAAAAAAAGGGCAAATTATTCATTTCTTCTACTGGAGCATCAGTCCTGAAGAACATGTAATGTGTGAAAAACCTCTTGCATATGGATTCTTCAAGAGAAGGGTTAGACACTTGTTATTGAAAACTGAAGAAGTGGAAGCAGAATCTGACATCAACTGTACTGTAGTTCTGCAGCCAAGATTTCAATTTTCATAGCACATGTTTCTTTAGAGGGATGGAGCACCTCTCCTGTGAGGAAAGGCTGAGAGAATTGGGACTGTCCACTCTGGGTAAGAGAAGGCTCTGGGTAGACCTTATTGCAGCCTTCCAGTACCTGAAAGGAGCCTACAAAAAAGACGGAGAGAGATTATTTACAAAAGCATGTAATGGCAGGAGAAGGGGATATTGTTCCAAACTGAAAGACAGCAGGTTTAGATTAGACATTATGAAAAAATTCCTTATTGTGAGGGTGGAGAGGCACTGGAACACGGTGCCCAGAGAAGTTGTGGCTGCCCCATCCCAGGGAACGTGCACAGCCAGGCTGAATGAGGCTCTGAGAAACCTGCTGTAGTAGTAGGAGCACCTGATCATGGCAGGGGGCTTGGAACTAGATGATCTTTAAGACACCTTCCAATCCAAATCATTCCATGACTCTATGATTGTATGAAATGTCACCAGAAATCACAGTGGAAAAATGCATGAATTTGATATGATGTGGGTTAAGCGGCAGTCAGTATCAAATTAGTATAAAATTATCTTCAATTTTTTCTCATTTGAAATGACTCTAGATTTTGGTTTTCAAAATGTATAATTGTTTCACAAAGTTAGCCGAGTCGGTAATACACACGAAGGGTAAGATTTGATTTCCATGTGACTAATGGAGCTCTCTGCTATTTTAAGCAGAAATCTGTTAGATTGGTATTGTGGGGGGCAGAGGGAGGTTGTGAAAATTAGCATAAATAGGAGAAATAACTATCATTAGGTATCAGAGTTAACAAATCATTTGAATAGATAAAACAGCTGAATTTTGTGAGCCTTCAGGCCATATACAGACTTTGGAAGTCTGGTTATGTTGATTTTGCCATTTTCCTGAGTTGCGGAGAAACACTTGTAAAACAAACTAGTTTTTATTGGAAGATTCTGCTACAAAACCAATGCTTCCCAAGAAGGGAATAATAGAAGAGATGTGTCCCTACGAGCATAGATGTCTGCTTCCCATTGTTTCAGAACAGCTGGTCTTTGTTCTACAGGTAATTACATTGGTATTGTCAGAACCTGCTACCATCCCTCACCATGTCGGGTTTTACATGAGGAATTCTGTTGATGCTCATCGTTACTGAGGATCAGTAGCAGAATCCGGATATGATTAACACGAGGCAAAATCCACGGGAGAGGAGGGGTGGGAAAATTTCATAAATGCATAAAATGTATAACTTTAAACCCATATACAATTTAAGGATTTTTACAAATATTGATTTCATCAGCAAGGTAAAGACTCCTGAATACTCCAAGTTACATATCCTGCACTTCCTCTTATAGCTAAAAAGCAAATAGCCCAGAAAAATTTATGAATAGTACTACAAAAACAAGCCTCTCGTGACAATGTAATACAACTGTTTTTAAACTTTCTGCTCCCTTATTTCTCCGCTAAGTTTCAACCTTTTCAGCAACTAGAGGTTCACAAAAAGACATATCATCTCAGTATATCTGTGTATTCTATACAATATAATTTCAAAGCCACAGAATACAGCAGTACTTAGGGAAAATGCCTGTGATTTCATGGTTTGTGTTTTTATTATTTTATACCTTCTTCCAAAAGATTTTTACTATATTTGACGTATTGATGCAAGCAGTATTTTTGTTTTCCACTTCTATTAACAAGCTGTTTTCTTTCTCACTGTTAAACATATTGTTTATATTTCAGCAGCTGCCTGATAGGAGGCAGAGAAATATTTTAGTTTTAGTCCTATAAGAGGCTTTTACTACCTTTTAGTAGAGAACACTGGATATCTGTAAATTTCCCATGGGACAGCTTGCTTGCATAGTCTGGAATTGCATTAACATTTGGCTTTCCTGGCCAGATTGCAGCTTGTCAGCTGTGTGTTTAGTTACACCTTGAGTCCCTGTAGGACTGTTTGGCTGTGGTCTTGTGAAATAAAGTAGTGGTGGCTGATGTCTGCAGCTGGATTTCGAAGTATCTGGATGAATCTGGTGAATAGTGTATCTTGAGTAAAGTAGCAGCATGGAAACATGCCCCATTTCTCTCTCTCTCCTTCCTAAGTTTCTTTGTATTGAAGAGATTAAGAAACATTACAGCATTAAGAAATGCTTTGGTTCTGTGCAGCTCATTTTCACTGTTTGCAATGTGTTGTCGTGTTGTGGGGTAGTTGTGAAATATGGTTTCATGACCACCTGTGCTGCCTTCATCTTTACTCCTAGAGACACTGTGAAAGTCTCAGCAAGAGACAGGGGAATGGGAAGATAGCTTCAGCTGGTGTTCAGGACCTTCAATACCTGGGCATGAGTAGCCCTCAGATCCCCACATGGGTCCCTAGGACTTTTCCAGCACAGAGCTGCTGTCGCATACAGCCACCTGTGAGTAACGCTGCTGCCTTATTCTCTTCAGCTTAACCACCCTCTCCAGACCTGAGGGGCTGGTAAGTTAATTGAGCTACTGCTGTGCCACATTGCCCATTTCCAAATGGGTGGTCTCTAGGACTACAAAGGGATCTTGGAAAGAGATTGATTATGCAGAAATCCATGACTGAGTCTGGTACCGTCTCATATCCACGTAGCCTTGAGCTTGGATGTGCATCTCTTTCTTGGTTTTCTCATCTACCAGATCCTACCAACCCTTTTCTCCTACACTGTTATTCCTACTGACTACTAGGAATAAATCTGTAAGCTGATGATGTAGGTGCCTGGGCAGACATGGCTTTTCAGAGTGCTTGGACGTTGTATGTCATACACAAATCTTCACCTGATTAATCTTCACCCTCACCTGCAGGTGGCATCCAATGGTGTGTACTTTGCTTTTCTGCAGCCAGCAGCCTGTCACCTGTGCAGTCACTGTTTTTCCTAACGAGCAACAGAACCTACAGCTGGAATGTGCAGATACACAGGTCTGTGTAGAAGGGAGGAAAGTTAAACAGAAGGGTTTTCATTTTAGTGAATTGCATATTCTGCAACGCACAGTGGTGTGTTACCTTATGCAATCCTTAAAGGTCTTTTCAAGCAATGCCTTGTTATAAGGACTTACCAGTGACTGGGTAGTTAAGGGTGACTCGGCTGATTGCTAGAAACAAAAAACAGCAAAAGACACTGGTCAAGCTTTGCCCCATGAATGCAGATGACCCTTATATTATTCATCTATTTAGTTGCTTTTTTACTGGTATAAGTGTTGTGCTGCCTATATCTTACCTCCTTATTGTTTAGTTTGGTTTTCGTACTTTCCGTTCAAAAACAGCTTATTGAGGCAGGGGATCTGTTCAGGATCTGCTCAGTGTCCAGTATGTTTACACACCAAGCTTGTAAGAGTAATTTGCAAATCTGACCAAGGAGAAATTAGATAAGGGGATAGATTTGGCCCCTGCTGCACAGTCTGAGTGACTTTGTCACTGTGCCCCAAAAAGATCAATACACTTGGACCAGTAGTGCTCTTGCTGTTGGCTCTTCATAGAGTGGTTTTGCTGCAAAAGATGTTTGCTTCTAATCCGAAGCAATAATACCTGTCCCAGGTCCACAGCCTCCTCAGCCCAGCCTTGACAATTTGGGGGAACAGAGGATGTCACGGATGCATTGCTGTATGAAAGTGGCTGCATGCAAGAAATTACCTGCCACTCGTTTATAGGAATCACTAAAAAATGTGTCCTTCAGCTGAAGGGAAGGTCAACAGATGTCTTCTGGTGCTAGCTTTCTCAGCCTATCTCTCACAATCAAATACTTCTCTCAATCAAATAACAAAGTTTTGCTTTGGAGGTTTAAATGTCAGATACTGTAGTAATGTGCCTTTTTCTGTGTGAGATTGGTTGTTAATGGCCAAATGCGATTGTTATGGGCAATTAAGTGGTATCTGCCAGAGACTCTTCTCTTGACCTTTCTTGCTTTCCAAACAACTAGCACCTTAGGTTTGGCCCACTTGGCTATGATCTCTCTTTCTATTGCACAAGAATGTGCTAATGGTGGCATGGAAGATGCAAGAAAAATCTGGAAAAGCACAGACACATGACTTGAGTGTATAAGTACTAGAAAAACATAAATTTACAAATGGTACAGGTTCAGTGAAGTCTTCCATTACACAACTCTTGTCTGAAATTTGAAGCAATTATTTTAAGCTACTGCCATTGTGCTCTGTTTGAGGATTTTTTTTTCTTGAGAATTTTAAAAATATGTTTTGAGAGACTTAAATTTTAAACATTTAGCTCTTGAGATTTCTCCTTGGATTACATAATGTAGTTTGAGTTACTTTGAAACTAATATTTTGATAAATGAAAATTGGAAAATGTAAAAAGAGCTTCATATTTTGTTTATCTCTTTGAATAAAAGCAACATGTAATCCTATCTTTGTATAACTGTAAAGCAAATAATTGGACATCTTCCAGTAAACAAAAGAGAACAAACCCATACTGTCATTTTGCAATGCCCAGAAGAAATCTTATACTAGTAATAGCTATGCTGTATTTTAAATTTAAAATAACTAAATGGAAGTTGACCTATGCAGAAGTAGGACATGTTTTTTGTATTATGTTTTTTGCAATGCCTAAATGAACTCATCATTTCTCAGTGCACCTTTCTGCACAATATTTACAAGTTCTACTCCTAACAGGGTTATTTTTACACTTAAGGGTAAAAGGGTTGAACGAACAAAAACAACTGCAGATTTCTTCTTCTTCTACTACTTCTTCTTCTTCTTCTTCTTTTCTTCTTCTTCTTTTCTTCTTCTNCCTATTAAGTAAACAGGCAGTACTTTCACTTAAATGCTGAACAGTTTTTTGGGACTGGGACTTTAAATCCAAATTTCTATGAGTGATTGAAGTTTCATCCTGCCACCACAACTGTTCTACTTTCATTTGTCAGTGGATATGATGCAACTGGCCAGCTCAACAATGACAGGCACTTCTGTTAGGTCTTTCCATGGTTTGTGTAGTACCAAGAGGACTGAATTTCTGAGTCTGCTTGATCAGGTATTAAGCTAATTCTCTGGTAAAATGTTGAAGCAAATAATATCAAAGGCTTTACTAAAGTCCATGTAAAGAACATCCACACAGCTTTTTCCTCATCCACTGAACAGGCCACCTTGTCGTGGAAGGAGATCAGGCAGGTCAAGCTGTACCTGCCTTTCCTAAACCTCTGCTAACTGGGTCTGATAACATGATTGACCTGCATATTCTGCATGAACACTCTGTAAATGAAACCATCCAGCTCATTCCTTTTCATCCATCCATCAAATCCATTCCTCCTGCTTTAGAGACAAGAACCTTGTGTAGGACAGCATCAAACGCATTCAACAAATCTAGGTAGATGACATCAGTCACTCTTTCCTGTTCCACAAATGCTGTAATACATCACTGAAAGCCATCAGATTCGAGAGGCATGATTTGTCCTAGGTGAAGCCGCACTGGCTGTCACCAATCACCTTCCTGTTTGCCATGTCCCTTAGTATAGTTTCCAGAAAGATTTGCTCCACAATCTTGCCAGGCGCAGATTTGACATTCACTGGCCTGTAGTTCCGAAAGTTTTCCTTTTTACCTTTTTAAAAATGGGGAATATATTTTTCAATCACTGGAAAGTTCACCAGAATGCTTCACTGGCATTATGGATAAGGGCTTAACAACTTCTTCCACAAATTCCCTCAGAACCCTCAGAAGCATCTCATCAGGTCCCGCAGACTTGGGTATATTGATGTTCCCAAGATGGTCTGAACTTGATCTTACCCCCTCTCCCTTACTTTCAATTTTGTGAATTGTGTTGTGTGGCTAGATTTCTTGCCAGTGAAGACTTAGGCAAAAAAAAATTTTAATACCTCAACCTTCTCCATGATAGTTGTAGCTGAATCCCCCATTTCACTCCTCAAGTCAGGCAGTACAGCATCTTTCATCCTCTTTTGTTAATCTATGTGCCTGAAAAAATTCTTGTTATATTTCACATCCCTAGGCAAGTTCAGTTCCAGCTGTGCCGTGAATTTTCTGTTCCTGTCCCTGTCCCTGTGCTCTCAGGCCATATCCCTATTGTCTCTCCAAGATGTATATCCCTGTCTCCACTACTTTCCACTTTCTTTTGCATTTTGGTTTTGCTAAGAGGTCTTGATTTACCCATACCAGCCTGCTCCTGCCTTCCCTGCCTGACTTCTTCTATCCCTAAACCCACCTCTCTAATAAGTTCTTCTGCAATAGTTTTTTTACTGAATAATAGGTTCAGCTGTGCTTCTCCTCTGGTTGGGTTTTCAACCTCTTTTACTAGGAAGTTTTCCTTAATGCTCTCCGCTACTTTCTTGGACTGCTTGATGTTACTTGTTGCACTTTTCTAGCAGATGTCTAGATGGCTGAAGACCCCAATCAGGATCAGAACCCTTGATCATGATGCTGTCCTGCAGCTGAAGAAAAAATTTTTCATCAGTCTCCTCTTCTTGATCAGGGGACCTCTAGTGAGCATCAACCTGAAAGTTACTCTTGTTTTCTTGGTCTCTAATTTTCACCCATCAGCTCTCAACCTGTGCATTGCTGCTCTTCAAAGAGAGCTCTGTGCAGTCAGCTCCATTTTTGACACAAAGGGCAGCTCCCCCACCTCTTTGTCTGTCCCTTCTGAATATTTTGTAGCTGTCAGATAAAGCGTGGGGTCTTCATTCTGCTCCCTGTCTCTGGCTTCCAGCTCAGGGGACAGGGTGTCCCCAGAACAACAGGTCTTACTATAGAAGACTGAGGCAAAGAAGGCCTTAAGTGCCTCATAATTTTCCGTATTCTTTGTCACTGTGTTTCCGCCCGCATCCAATAATGGATGGAGACTCTCCTAACTCTCCTCTTGTTCTTAATATATTTATATAAACATTTCTTATTTTCTTACGTGGCCATAGTCACATTGAGGTCCAGTTGGGCTTTGGCCCTTCTAACTTTCTCTGTGAATGACTCCGCAACATCAGTAGTGCTCCTGGGTTGTCTGCCCCTTCCTCCACAGGTCGTAAAGTCTCCTTTTGTCCCTGCATTCCTGCCAAAGTTCTCTGTTCAGCCAGGCTAGTCTTCCTCACCAGCTCATGTTTCAGCACACAGGGACAGCCTGCTCCTGTGCTTATGAGAATTCCTTCTTGAGGAATGTCCAGCCTTTCTGGACTCCATTGCCCCTCAGAACAAACTGCCAGAGAACTCTGTTAACCAGGCTCCTAAAGAGGCCAAAATGTGACCTTCAGAAGTCCATAAAACTTGAATAAAACCTGTGGATGCCGAAAGCTGA
>VWZW01004127.1:0-100945 GCA_013397115.1 Edolisoma coerulescens
ATTCCTGAGGACTGGTCTTGCCAATGAAGTCCCATCCAAAAAAGGTGTTCAGTAAAATCTGCCTTCTCTGCATCCTCTGTTACCAAGGTGTGGACGCCAAAAGCTGGATTGCAGAGAGATTTTCCATCTTTCTGCCTCTGTCTGTGAGAAAGTCTTTACTTTCTCACAGGCACTGGCTGAAAGACAGTTGGGAGTTTCTGTAAACTATCTTCTTTATCTTGCAGGTGCAGGTTGTTTTCATACTGACCAGAGAAATGTTTTGAAGTGGGTGTTGTGAGATCTAACCAATCATTCTAAAGAGCTGGATGGTCAGAGACCAATGGCCTTGTGCCACTCAAGAGAACTAACATATAAAACCGGTTTGTAAATTAAATAAATGATTCCTTTTCTTCTAGAACTTGAATCAGTGTCATTTCTCACCGATCCTGGTACAACAGTGACACCAAGGTCCCCCTCTATTTAGTTATGGGCCCAAATTATTCTTAGTTTTACTATTGTTAGTGATGCATTAGTTGTTTAATAATATGCTGTTTTCAGGAATTCTGTTTGGAATGCCCAGTACTGCCTTTGTCTCTCTTTACTTTTTGTAGTGTTTGGAAAATATATTAAATTATATTAGCTAAATTGACATCTTACATCCACTATGTTACTACACTTCTCTTTATTTTATAGAATTGGATCACTGTCTTTCAGTTATCTTGTCAGAGTACTGACTTCAGACAAAAAATACAGTGGTGTTTCTATGAAATGTTTAGTTATCCTTATGATACAGTGATAATGATCTTGAATAAGATTTGTTATTTTTGTATTTTTACTTGAATAGGAAGGATAATCCTGTTACATCAGAGACTGCAGAATAACAAGCATGTACATGTCATACAAGCATATTCAGACCAACTTTACAGTGCATGTAATGTTTGTCCTACTTGGAGTGCAATGTATTATGGGGTGGGTTTATATTTGACAACCTGGATTTACTGTGCACATACAGCACTGTAAGGACAGACACTATACTAGGATCCCTCAGTAAAGTCTGGCAGTACATTCTTTAAAACTGGACAGTGGTGAGATCACCTAAGCCCTAAACATAGTGGAAGAACTGTAGTGTAAAAAAGAATTAGAGTATGTTATGAGATGTAAAGCAACAAAAGGTGTAAAAATAGATTTACATACTTTGCATTGCCACACTTAACAGTACAATATATGATTCAGATCCCTGTTCTTTCACAGGCTGTTTTTGCTGAAAACAGTTACAATTTTTCTTGCAAATAAGTGAGAGTGAAGGACACACCTTAATGGTTTCTTTCAATACTACTAATCCATATAGGAGAGCTGCTTTGGGATACAGTCTGAATATTTAAGGTTATTGAAGATGACATGAAATAAAGTTTTGTTCCTCTTCCTACCCCCCAGAAAACTCCCAAACTATTAACCAAAAAACAACAAAAAGGAAAATTTATAATTTACCTCATTTGATCTCTCTCCTGTTCCCTTTTCATCAGGTTGTCTATCTCACACTGGCAGTTGCTGGCTCCTTTCTGTAAGTCTTTACATTTATATGAGAAGTGCGCAAAAGTTTTAATTTTACTCTTACTCAGTCAACATTACTGAATATGCAAAGACAAGCCCTTTTATATATATTTATATTATATCCAGTTTTTTTGTTGGGACTTTGCAGTAGCCTTCAGCATAGGCTCCCAGCCAGCATGAATTGGCTTAAAAACCATTCAGTTACACTCTTCTGCCATCTGGATGTGAAGGAAAATTTCTTAGAACTGTATCAGCACCACAGTCATCTGTTAGGCAGGTCATTATCATTGCAATATGATGGACAAAACCTGGCCATCATGGTAGTAGTGAAGGAGACAGTTTCATTGTCTTTCAGGTGAACTGTACTTGCTGGGCATTTTGTTTGAGGCAGATGCTACTTCTCCTATTTTCCTCTTCTTCATAAAAGACACCATTCACTTTCCTGTTGTGCTGAGCAGAAGGTGCTTAGCTTTGTGTGTTCTGCCCAGGTCTCTGTGAAATCCACAAAAAGACTCCTGGGAGGGAAGCTGGCACTTTATCCCCATATGACTGCTGAAAAAGAGGAGGCACAAGTCAGGAAGCAGTAGGCAGGAATGGACCTACTGCCAGCATATACTACTGAGTATGTGTGTGTGAGTGCTCCTGCATGGCAGCGTGGTTTCACCCCAGCTGACAGCCAAGCCCCACACAGTCACTTGCTCAGTCCCCCACCAGCAGGATCCAGGAAAGAATTAGGAGGGTAAAAGCTAGAAGATTGGTGGATTGAGATAAAGGCAGTTTAATAGGTAAAGCAAAAGCTGTGCACACAAGCCAAGGAACACAACGAATTAATTCACTGCTTCCCATGGGCAGGCAGGTGTTCAGCCATCTCCAGGAGAGCAGAGCACCATCACAAGTAACAGTGACTTGGGAAGACAAATGCCATCATTCTAAACATCCTCTCTTCCTCTTTCTTCCCCCACTTAATATCCTGAGCATGATGCCTGATGTGGTCTGGAATATCCCTTTGGTCAGTTGGGGTTACCCATCTTGGCTATGTCTCCTCCCAGCCTCCCATGCACCCCCAGTTTACTCCCCAGTGCGGCAACATGAAAAGCAGAAAAGGCCTTGGCTATGTGTAAGCCCTGCTCAGCAATAACAAAAACATCTCTGTATTACCAACATTGTCCAGCACAAATCCAAAACACAACCCTGTATCAGCCATTGTGAAGAAAATTAACTTATTCCAGCCAAAACCAGCACACATGGGAAGGTCTTGTCTCCTCTACATCAGGATAGTAGTATATGGTGTCATTTAGTGAAATTAAATATATGAGAAATACTGTGTATGAAAGGCTTTGCACAGACAGCATATGCCCTCTAAAGCCTCAAATAAATAAATGGTATGTGCAGTCTATACAATTGCCTCAGGTAAAAGGACTTTGTGATGCAAGTAACTGGTCTGGAGAAGAAAGGACAAAATTTCGGTACTTCCCGCAATACCGAACTTCATTAGTATCCAACTTCTACTTCAACTCCAAGACAAGAAAGGAGTTCCAGAAAGGAACAAAACTTCTGAGACTACATAGTTGCAGAGATGTGATGACTCACCCAACTGAGCAGAAGAAACCTATTGATGTACACTGGATGAAAAAGTGTTTTAATTTTTCCAAAGAGAAGAACAGGCAATAGGTGGTAAGATGATTAGCAGGGCCACACAGTGATTGACAAACAAAGGTGACTGCGTGCAGACACTGAAAGACTTTATGGATGTTCTAAAGAACAGAGAAGATGGAGATTACATAGTCCATAGTGTAGGTTAGAACTGGAGGAGGATGGAATTCAGGAAGCTGCCAGCTTACCTAAGAGTTTGTCAATACTACTGAAAAGCAGAATATGGAGGGGCAACTCCGAGTAAGAAGGATAGCCCACTAAGCAACATAACCACAGGGATTACCTGGAAGAACGACCTGATTGAAGGAGAAGAAAAACAGGGACATGTTACCTGCACAGATGATCAAAACAGAGAAAGAGCAAATGGAGCTAATAAGAAAGAATCAGGTTTAGAAATAGCAAGTTTCCAATGTGTAAAACAACACATATTTTTCAGGAAAGGAAGGAAATATTAGATAAAATAATGGTCAAGGAATAGGCCTGAATATGCTAGAATGAAGGAAATAAAGAATGGTGTGACATTTCTCTTGTGGTCTAATGTCCCCTAGTCACCACAGACACACAGATATATACACACACTTACTTCTGAGGGATTTTAAAAGTAAATAGACACTATTGAGGTTCCGTTGCTCAGAGTGAAAGGCAATGGTGAACAAAAGAGGTATCAAGGGCAGGTATAATGTGACAATTGACAAAGTTCTAAATAAAATTTTGCAATAAATATAATAATAAAAATTTTGCAATAAATAGAAAAACACATAGCTGAAGATTTTTTAGCCATGCAAAGCAAAAGAGTGTGAAAGAAAGTGGTGGGCCTCCTGGAGGTCAGTAGAGCTGCAACTCATACTTAATATTGTCTAGACATGGGCCCAAGATTAGGGAAAAGTACTCTCTGGTTTCATTAAGAAGTTTTGCTTGGAGGCAAAGGCAATATGTCTTCTGGGACTAAAGGCAGTGGCAAACAACAATTGTTCCAGTCCAAGAAACAGCAAGTTAGATAAAGCAAAAGAATAAGCAAATTAGTAACATATATGCAAACTAATCTGCAGTAATTCTGGTTCTGTAAACCATGATTTCTATGATAGTTCCTTTCAGTGTAACCAGTGGTACTTAAATGAAAATAATTATTTAAAAAATCACATTAGTGAAGGGTATTGTATTGCCTTCTGTAATATGTTTTTAAGTTTTTTCTACTACCCTGAATGCTGATAAAGATGCATAGATTCAGAATTTTCATTTTACGAGCTGGAGGCTGCATAGTTACCCGAACCTTTGTGTGAAGTTAACAGTGAAATACATAATTTTTTATTACTTTGGTTACCAGAAAATAACAGACTCAACACCAGCACTTCTGTAAGCAGCACTCTGCTGTATATAATCTTAGATAAGTACATAATCTGTAAAAAGGAAATGTTCACCCAAATAAGCTTTAAAAAAGTATTCATACAGAGGTATTATTCAATAGGAAAAGAAATCCATTAACATGATGCAAAGAAAAAGCAAATCATGTTCTCTCAATAAATGGACCAAATAAGATGCCAGTTATTGATTTAGTCTGGGATACTGGAATACTAAATCTTCTGCTGTATCCAGGCACAGTTTATCTTTTGGAACTCCCATGGTGATGTATTTTTATGTTTAAAAAATAAGAATACTATTTAAGAGCAAAGACCTATATTCACACAGCCAGGATTTCTTTAGCTACTGGGAGAAATTACTATTTTTTGCTGAAATTTTCTTGCATAAATATTGTCTTTCAGATTTAGTATTTCTTTCCAATGGTGTCCTCCAGGCATTGAAGCATTGTTATTTTGTGCATCTACAGTGTGATTTGATGATACAGGCCTTCTAATTCCTCCTTCTATTTCAGAGATTGTTTCCTATGTGTATTTACTATCTTGTAAAATATTTTCAAATACAAAGGTCAGCCTCTCGCTACGCAATGGTGAGATAAAGGACAATGACTGAAAATGTTTTCTTCCCAGAGTCAGTCAGGGGAGTGCAAGTGTGACCTTGGACCCACAAACAACACTTCATCCATAATATAAATCAATATAATAGCTATTTCCCCTATGCTGCATGTCACAAGAATAATAGAATAGTTTTTTGTGAAGCATGAGGTCAGAACCACCCTCTAATAAATACTGTGCAATTGGGTAAGTACTTGTAGCAGGCTGAATGACCCTCATGTATGAGACTACATTTCCTCTGTTTATTGTCATACCAAGAGGTTGCAGAATGAAGTGGGTCTCTATGACTTGGCAGACTTATGTATTATTAGCACCAAAAGAAATGCTTAAAATGGTGCCTGAGCAAGCTGAGGCATTAGCACCAAGCTTCCCAAATCCATTTTTTAAAAAATCAAGGTATTTGGCAGGAATGTTGCAATGTACTGCAAAATAAGAATAATCCAATTAGCACAATACACGATAGATTCTTCAGATATGCCAGATGAGTATTCCCTATTTACAGTAGACAAAACCAGAATTATGCACATAGATAAGAAGAATTCATGGACCCCAAGTTATTTTCTTGAGTGCTCTTGGAGGTTATACAAATATTATCATCTGATCCAAAAAGCTACAACATTTTAAGAAGCTACTGTCTTCTGCTGCTTGCTCCACTTGTCATATAAGAGCTTCTGTGGAAGTCTTAGCCATCCACAGGGGGCCAGGGATGCAAAGACTGTATTTGAAGCTTCTGCTGGATTATTCAGAGGTCATTTGTCAAAGTACTGACATCTAAATTGACTTGGTTGGATTCTCAGAAATGATACCTTAGAAAAGACAAAAGACTGAATAACACAAAAATTTTCTAGATCATTAAATACTGCCAGAAAGCTCATGCAGAATATCAGAGAAACTCAGG
This sequence comes from Edolisoma coerulescens, assembly GCA_013397115.1. Classification (NCBI taxonomy): domain Eukaryota; kingdom Metazoa; phylum Chordata; class Aves; order Passeriformes; family Campephagidae; genus Edolisoma; species Edolisoma coerulescens. Next base: position 6,052 of record VWZW01004127.1, read on the forward strand.
AATTCAATAATTTTGAGCATACTTCTAAAACAGATTATGTGGTCAGGAGTCACGTGGTCAGGATGCAGGACTGGTCAGGGGAGATAGATGTCAAGCTGACACTCATTAGGAATACATAGACTTAACTGAGAATAATGAAAAAGTGGAGTTAGCTTGCAACATGAGACTACATATATTCTTCTACCTGTAGCTATACCTCATTCTCTGAATAAAGTGCAGTAAAATGATATCATGCAATTCCTGTTTAGGCTACATATTTCCTTTATATTGTTCACAGTCTCAATATATCATATTGTAGTAAGTTCAGACAACTAAAGCAATGAAAAATATTAGTATCAGGGTCATAAAACCAAGTTAGCTTTTTTATTTTTTTTTATCTGTGGTTTTCAAGAGATATCTAGTGTTACCTATACTAAGTATCCAAAAACCACTGGTCAGAGTGAAAATAAAATTGTGATTTCTTATAGCTATTTATATTTGATTTTCAGTTTTTGAGTTGTTAGATCATATTTGGGCCATATTTTTATACTGGGGGATAAAAGTGCTAAAAGCATAATAAGAAACAACCCTAGAAATTCTAATGTAATCAAAGGACTCCAGAAGGAGTTTTAAGGAAAGTAACAGGGATCTTCCAATAGAATTGTGAGAGCTGGTAATAATTAAATTTCATTTTCTGGAAAAAAAAAAGGAATGTAATGATTCTTGGCAAACCACTCTAATACTCTATTAGAATGTTGTTTATTTACTTTTGAATTGAAAATAAAATGTAGCAAGAATTCTATTTCTGCTTTTTGTGAATTTGAAACTGAGTGTGATCTGACAACTGCCTGTCCACCTCACAAATGAGTAAGCATGAAAAGCTCTCCTCTGAACCCTAACTGTCTGACTTCAGACATAGTTAAATTATTTTACATGCTTAAATCAATTCTTACCTTGTGCACATCACTAGGATACAACTGCTGAGAAAATTAACCAAAACAAGCACATTTATCGAAATTCAGCATTGAAAACCCCCTTAATTTCTGCAGGAATTGTCTTTTGTTCTTGAATGATTCCAGGTAATTTTAAATGCAGTTCTCATTACAATACTTCTCAATACTTCTTTCTTTTTTTTTTTTTTTTAAATACAGATATTCATGTAGTATTTATTCTTAAATATTTTCTGTCTGTAAAGGAAGCAACTCTGTTGAGTAAAAAGTGTGTCTAAAAACTTAAATCAACAGATATGGACTCTCACTTTGTTACTCTAAAATCAACCACAGTAGGAAAGGAAAGGAAAGTTCAAATGCACAACTTTGCATCTCTGCCAAAACACACGAGCTCTATCTCAGTGAATTGAGTCAGTTGAATCCCACTGTGATGATGGAGTTCAGGCTGCAAGAAGAGTTCATGTTGGGCTGAGTCTGCAGTACCACCCTAGAATGCAATGTGCAGTATCTGTTTTGTATTCCCTTGGGCTGAGAATTTATAGCAAACAGTGCTTTTGGGAACAGAGTTAGCAACTGAAATACTGCAGCACAAAGTGCCCTCCCAGTAACTCTTAGCTACTGCCACAGTGCACACAGATAATAAAAATAGAATCTTGCTTGTTCATCTGAAGTAGTTTCTGAATTCAAGTGATTGTAAATAACTGTAACCTAAACCTGACGGTCAACTGAAAACCAGAAACAAACAAATAGAAAGATATTTATCTCAGAATTTCAAGCGAAAGAAATCAGCAGGGTAATTGAGGCAAGAGGTATATCATAACAAGATGTCAAAACCTCCTTATCCTAGAGTGGGAGCAAGTATTTTTTCTTCTTTAAAAGCTAGTGTCTGTAAAATAATACACAACATTAATTTAAGCACTTTGATAAAACTAGGAAAAGTGTTTTAATTGCTGCAAATGTTTTTTGACTAAGCTACTAGTTTATACTTTGTTTCAGTTTGTTTATTTTCCTAAGGCCTTTATTTTTTTTTAACACAGTATGAACTGTTAAACAAAGACCTGAAAATCATATGGCTTGGCTCTGTTCTGAGCAAAAACAGTGCTGGGTTCTGATTTATGCCCTATTTAATATTTGCAGCTTTATCAGTGCTACTGCTGTGCACTCTGCTGTGACTTAACCTGACTACACCTTAACCTTTCTGTCACGTAAAAAGGTGGTAAGCTATACTTCCATGCATTTTGCAGGTTGCCTGAGACATTCACTCTAAAATTTCTATTCAAAATTCTCTTATTATTTCTGAATGACAGAGATTTGAAATGCAGCAATTTTTTAATTGAACCTGATTTTTTTACTTAATTAATTCCAATACTTACATTTTTAATTTGTCCCCAAATTTTTTTTTGTCAGAAAACCAGTTTATTTCGGTGCATTGTGCAGCAGTGTCCAATACTAAAACATACAAACGGTTGAAAACCTGATTTCTAATATTAAAAATGGGTAATTGTGAGGCACTTGCACATGTTCATGGCTCTTGTCGTATGCATGTGCATGAATGCAATGAGAGGATGTGTAGGTGTGTGTTCTCAGCTGCAATCCCTAGGGTGAGGGAGTGTCTCATCGGTGTCCTGTGCATACTCTAAAAAGTTTGGGTGGTCATGGACAGTGTTGCCCCTTTCAGCAGCCTCTCCTTGGGTTAGCAAGGGTATCGTGGCTTAGTTACTAAGCCTGGGTGGCCATGTACTCTTCACACCCTTTTTCAGGGTGATGGAACTCAGCTCTTCATTTTCCATGCAGCACTTCCATAACCAGGTGACTCTCCCAGTTTGTGGATGATACAGGCTATACACCACATGCAAGGTCAAAGCTCAGCTCCTTTCTGGGGTTCAATTTCACTACGAAACAAATCAACAATGAAACAATCAACTCCCAGTGCTCAGTTAAACCCATCTCTTCAGTTTACTACAACACAAACCCAATATGCCTCTGCCAGGACAGCCACACTGGAATCTGCTTCCCCCTCTTAATGACCTTCAGCTGTCTGCCCTTCCCTCTAGGCCTCCCATTGCTGGCAGGTGCTATGGGGTGGGGAAGACTTCAGCCAGGACACTGTTAATCACTTCCTCCCTCTGTGCTTTGTTCAGCTGACATGCCTTACTTTGTATTAGTAGCTTGTATTTTTCATTGCCTTGAAGGGTATAGTGCCAAGGTATGTGACCTCATTTAAAAGACAACAAAAAACCGAAGCCTTCTCCATGGCAAAGGTAAGTGGAACAGGGACTCCTAGGGCCATGTTACAGACTCCTCCAGCATCATGACGTAGCCCTTCTGGGGAACGTAACCTGTTGAGTGATGCTTACCCAGCCTATAAGCAAGGCACAGTGTGCAGGAGAAAAGTATGCACTAAACTAAAGCAGTAAAATTGATATATTTTAGAGGCTACTTGGTTCTACCTCTTGTCTTTTCAGGAGCAAATCAGACCTCTGCTATCTTACTGTCTGCTTATGAGAATAAAATGGCACTTTCTTTGCATTGAGTGAAAAGTGAATCATGCCAGTGGTGGAACTCCAGGCCCCTACATCAGTGACTCTAGGCTTCCATGCTGACCTTTTCCAGCTCTGCTTTTTCGAAATTTGCTAATTCAATATGAATATGTCATAATGGTAGGAATGAAGTCTGAAGTCGTATCTTTTATTACCAGCAGTTGGAAAGAAAAAGTGCAAATTTGGTCAAATACTTTTTTTCACCTTTTTTTTTTTTAACATCTAAATGGTATGCCTGTTCTCTTGGTTATGACAGGTGATCCAATATCAGATACTACTTCTCCTTACAGACCTTGCCAGTTTTAAATCCCCCTTCTTCCTATGACCATAATCATGTTATTATACATAGCTATCACAGAAGTGGAAAGAATGTCTCCGACAGCCCTGAATGCATACACAAGCAAAAACCACAAAACCAACCCAAACCTACATCACAAGACCTCCAGAAACTTTTACTGGAAGGAAGTATGTTTTGAATTCATTGTCTAAACAAGATCTAACATATTTCTAGGGTTATCATATGTTCTTGAGAAACATATAAATTACTACAATATTGAGGACATTGCCAAAACCTGCTAGAAATAATTTCAGCAATTTTGACTTGTTTTGTTCACTGTAGCTGAGAAGCATCTTTCAGAAAGAACCTGTTTGATGATGCTGTTTACTAGAAAACTACTGGTGACAAACATGAACAATCAACATAAAAATCCAAGGAGAAATGCAAATTCTTTAGTATGACATTTTAACACTTTTAATTAAAATCACACCAGTATAACATTTTTTGTTTGAAGGAAAATGAAAATGCTCTATTACGTACTTATATTTTTTTGCTTCTAATAATGAACTATAGGTGGTTGCCACAATGGATGGAGTAACTTTTTATTGCACATTAAGATAAGGAAAAGAAATACACAAACAGAAAGAAAAGAAATTGTTATCAAGAGTAACTGCAACATATTTGTAATACGATCATGTTTCAAAGAAAGATGTGGAATTTCCCAAGTGCAAAAAAACAACCCAAAAAAAAATATTTTTGCTTCTGCCACCAAAGCAACTTGGGGAGCACTTCCATTTGTGTAACTTTCACAGGAACTGTAAGTGAGCAAAAGCCATAACAAGTAGGTTTCAACTGTGCAATGTATTTCTAATAGATGTCTTACAAGTGGAAAAGCCACAAAAAATTGCATGCTTACTGAACAGCTACATATTAGGAAAAATTCTTGTGCTGACCCAACTCAAACTCAATGTTGTTTAATTTTAAAAAAGTGAAATCCAAACAGAAAATAGTTTTGGAAGAATTTAGCCTAACACTCTCGAGGATTTGATAACTGTAAATGCAGGGGTTCCAAAACACAAAGATTTGGGAGAAATATAATGTACAAAATACTCAGATACAAGTCCGTGTCTCCCAATTCACCAAAACATGCCAACTGCACATTTTAAAGTTTCTGAAATATTCTAAGAATACTGTTTGGGTTAATAACTAGAAACTTTATTATAGAGAATAAGTTCATGAAATAGTAGGAAAACAAATGTGATGATGATTAAACGATACACAAAAATATTATGTCCTTAAAATAAGTATCTTGCTATGGGAGAGTGTTACGTTTGTGTTTATTGTGATAACATGTTGTGTCTACACAAACAGAAAATACACAAATTTCTCTTTTAAGGTTCTAAAGTTGTAAGGAATTGCAGTCTTTTGTTTTGTGTTCTGTCAAGCTTTGAGCCTAGCCCCTGCAATAACTGAATCTTTTCAGCTAAACTTTGAATGACCTTGTACTTGGAAAATGTTTTTAAATCCTGTTTAGTCATTGTAGTCATTCAGCAGTTAATCTAAGCATATTGTTTTTTAAGTAAGGTTAGCTTCTTGTTGCCCAAGTGTAATAGGGAACAAACGGTCAAGGGGAAAATGATAAAAATATTAGGAAACACATGAAAAGCGAAAAAGACAGTTATTAAAAGGTAGGGATGTGGAAAAAGTGAAGGCTACATAGAATCATAGTGACTAGATAATTTGTGGTAGAAGAGAACTGGGAGATCCTAAAAGCAAAGAAAAAGTTTAAAATGTAAACATGTTAGAATTGACATGATGGTCATTATGGTCAAATTAATGTTTAATAATACACAAAGATAAATCACGGAAAGTGCAAGATCACAAATATGAGATGACACAATATACAATGAGCGATGAACTACAAAAATTACAAAGGACGTTCCAAGAAGAGATGTGGTATTGATCCAATAATTGTTGAATCTCCTTAAATCTCCATATAACTGGACAGAGAAGACTCAAATGCAGTCTCCCACCTTTATGTTTACATTTATAATTGTGCAGATAATAGTCATAGTAAAAACTTTTATTAAATTATGTAAAAATTTTGGCATTGAGTACTGTAGCCACTCTCTTCTTCTGAGAAGGGCCCCTGGACAGCAATGTGATGCAAAAATCAACTTTGACAGGAACATCTATCACCAAGGATGCAGGAATCTTTCTGCTAGGGCCACAGGTGGAAGGACTGGACATTTTAATGTGTGTCCTAATTCACATGGTGTGAAACCTTCTTACTTCTCTGCACACACATGTACACACTAATAGTTTTATTTCTTGTCACAGTGGTACATTCAGGGCAACTTTTCCAAAAACTGTGCAGAAGTTACAATGGAGAGGAAAAGAAAACATACTTCTGTACAAAAACAGGTATTATATTTCTGTAATAAGATAATGACATTGGGGAAATGCAATTTCCAGGCTGAAATATATTCCGACCACATTTCAACTTCTTTCTCCATTTGTTTCGGGGAAAGTCTATCCTTTTTATGAGTATTTTGCTTCCCATGTAGGCTACACAAAGATTTGCTTTGGCAATACCATTTAACCCTTTATTACGAAACCAGGTACTCTACACATCTGGATCTTAAACACAGTACATTTACATAGCGGCACCAGCCAAAATGTTTCACACACCTGTAAGGGTAAGATTTTGAAGCCTTCCTTTGCTTTCAGTTGTAGGCTCTGAAATTCAACTCTGGCAGTGATAAATCTCAAAAACTTCCTTTTTGAGAAACAAGTGCGCTCATGCATCCCAGAACGCTGTCAAGACCTAATCTAAGCCCAGGTTTCTGATTCTTGTCCTGCAATTGTTATTGCTTAATTCAGAGGAAAAAAAAAACAAACAAAGAGGAAAAGGCATGATGCATCGCACGCAGGTATGTTGGAACCTCAGCACCTCACAGAACACCCAGAAACATCTCATTACCTCAACAGTGTGTAAAAGGGTTTGAAGGGAGGCCGTCAGTGGATGGATCCAGCCTCTGCTAGGTGGTGTCAAGCAACAGGACAAGAGGCAGTGGGCAAAACCTGATGCACAGGAAGCTCCACCTGAACATAAGGAGGAACTTCTTTACTGTGCAGTGGGAATAGGTTGCCCAGAGAGCCTGTGGAAGTCTCACTCACTGGGGATACTCAAGAAGGATCCTGTACAATGCGCTCTGAGATAACCCTGCTTGAGCAGGGAGGTTGGAGTAGATGTTGGAGGTTGGTCCTCTGTGGTCCCTTCCAGCCTGACCCATTCTGTGAGTCTGATCTGTACGGTTCGTATGTAAACATCTAGGACCTAAACAGCGGCAGGGTACATGCGTTCCTACAGCTGAGCAAGGGCAGAGATCCGCTGGATTCCCAGGCACTTCCAGCATCCCTCGTTCAGCACCTCGGCTGGACAGCAGGTGCTCCTAGTCCTGTTGGAAGAAGGGGCAGGCGTCCCGGGGCCGGGGCAGGCGCTCGCAGCGCTGCGCTCCCGGGGTGCGAGTCCGTGGCGCTGGGTCACCCGCTGTCCCCCGCCCCGCCCCGGCACCCGCACGGCGCATGCGTCGCCCCGCGGCTCGGGCGGGCGAATTCAAACGTGCCCCTCGCCCCTTCTCCTCGCCGGGTAGCGGTTGTGCTGTGACGTCATTGCACCGCGTCCTCTCTCTGCTCTGCGGTTTCCGGCGCTCGCCCGCGCGGTGAGTGCGGTGGAAAGTTTTCATTTGTGTGGTTCACGGCGTCTTTTCTCTCCCCTTTCCCCCAGGCGCGGGCGGGTGGGGGCTGCCTGAGCCCGCTCTGCCAGGCGCGGACCCTCCTCTCCCCTCGCCGTCCCTGCGAGAGGAGTGGCGAGAGGCTTTCGGCGATGGCTTCGGGGGGCGCGGAGACGGCGACGCAGCGGGTGACAGAGCTGGAGGAAGAGCTGCGGGGTCTGGCGGAGGAGCTGAGCTGCTGCCAGGTACCTGAGCGCGGGGCGAGGGGCGGCCTGGGGCCCGGCGGTCACGTCCCGCTTGGGACCGCGGGTTCGCGTCCCGCTCCCGGCGGGCAAGGAGGAGGAGCAGGGCCACGCACGGGCTCCCGGCGCCTCCGAGACGTGAATTAAATCGGGCTTGGCCCCTTGGCCTGGGTGAAACCACCTGTTCTGAGACCTTTTTCGTTCACCCTCCCAGAAGCCACGGTTCACTTGAATTGAAATAGCAAAAGTCCCGCGGTGCTGCCTTGTGCAACTCCGGGGAAAAATGGACAGGCAGAGGGGTTTTAGAGAATTGTAAGACTTGAAGGAACCTTTGGAGATCATTTAATCTCTCCCCAACCTTGCAGCAGGATCTAATATACCCAAGCTGTTTCTGGGTAGGGAGGGCTTAATGAGTAATTGTGGGTGTACTTTCAAAAGTTCCCCGTCTGCCTCTTTCCATGTGGCCTCCCTTCATAGGTACACTTTCCTCATTTTTCCAGTTGGTCATTCATCGCTGATAGCTAAGTGTATTTATTGAAAATATAAAAACATTGGTAATGTGAGGTCTTCTTGTAGAAATCAGTGAAAATTCTCTGCCAAACACATGGTTTACACCAAAAGTGTATGGCAGAGAGGAAGGTGACACCTAATGCTGTGAGTGCTTTCTCACTTGCTGGTAGCCAAAACAGGTTAAAGCCATGAAGGCCTGGGCTGATGGAGCCATCAGAAGAAAGCATCCATGTGGAAGTTAGTAGAGGTTCCCTGCTCCAAGCAGCATTGGTACACATGGCAATTGGCATTGGATTCCTGCCGTGGGTAGAATCAAAACTTCTTGGGAAAACATATTGCATAGGAGATCTGTGGGGAGAAGGAGTTGTCAGTGAAAATCCTGTTTGGAAATGGTGAACAATGTTACATGCTTTGGGAATATCTTCAATGTCTTGTGGGGGAAGTTGAGGAAACTCTCCGTAAAGATACGGTTTACTATTCCTCGTATGCAGATATGTGCTATCAGACAAAACTTGGTGGAGGCAGAATGAAGCCCTGTGCTCTGCTCGTTTGCTAGTTGAACATAAATTATGTATTACTAAAGCCTAGTAGCATGTAATATTTTTGAAGAGCATTATACATAATAGAAACTTTGAAGTGAACAGTACAGATCTGAATTTCTAATCACTTTGATAACTTGATGTACACAAATTGTAGGTAAGCATCTGTTTTACCCTTTAGATTAATTTCAATTACGTGTGCATTTCTACTTGTTCCTTGATGAACACATTCCACACATGTTGAAGTCAGCAGACAGACAATGTTTTGAAATGTATTTATTTTAAGTTTCTTGCATATTATCCTGCCATTCTTGTATCTTTGTCTTTTATCAGATCAGATCGCTTTCTGGGAGGAAACAAGGCAGAAAAAGAACAGGAAGATAGTTACTGTTTTTGAAAACAGAACCCAGCAGTGTTCTGCAGTAATCTCTCCAGCTCTAGGTAGAATCCAATATCTACCATCCTTCTAACGACAGGGGATGCATGTCTTTGGGATTTATTTTAGATTATTAATAAAATAAAATAGAAAGTGAAGCAGCAATCTCTCTGAAAGTACTGCAGGGTAGACATCTACATGCTTTATCATTTCACTAATCCATCAATACATTTGACAGGTTTAAGCATGTGTACATTACATAAAGAAGGGGGAAGCCAGGTTTTAATAAGTAAAAGAGGTGATAACTTAGTCAGTTAGGCTGGTTTTTCAATATAGCATGTATCTAAGGTGATTAACTTTGTGAAGAAAGTTTTGTGAAGATATTCTGAATTTGAATGGGAACTATAATGGTCTGAATTACTGAATGGACTTTAGTAAGATTTTTCAACTGGTTTAAAAGTCAACTGATAAAATTATTTCTAGATAGTTAATCCATTTTAAGGTCATATTTCATGGAAAAACTTTGTGCAAAGACAAGCCATTTGAAAGCATAAATACATATGGGTGATGTTAATGTTGTGTTTTTCTAGCTTCTTCATGCTTGAAATACAGATTTTTTTGCTGCTCAGCTAATTTCTTAAGCATAATTTTGTTTCATTTTCTGAGGTTTACCTAATTTCATTTAGATCTAAGAACTTTTTCTGTTCCTGTGGTGTCTCCTAACATTTGTAGGTCTTGTTAATCAGAGTTGTGAAACCATTTAGATTGGAAGGGGATTCTTTAGAGCATCTATTGCACCCTAGCCTAAAAGAGATTGCCGGGGACAGTGGCCAGTTAAGTTTTGAGTATTTCCATTCCTGGAGACTACAACCCCTCAGGACAACCTGTGGGGGTTTATCACAGTAAAAGTGTTTCAGTTTCTACTAAGATTTTCCTTATGCTCTGTTCCATGCTTTTGGGTAGGGTTATCTCTTTCACAGACTGCCTTAGCAGGCATTTTAGATAGAAAAGCTATGTACATGTCTTTAGAAAAGATGTTAGTGAGAGGATGTTAACTTTTCATCCAGCAACTAGATAAAATTGCCCGAGTCCTCTTCCTTCACAGGCTCATAAACTGCATTTCCAAAGAAACCTTCCCAGCTGAAATCTAGTTTAGTAGTTTAAGGGTGTATCAGAACTAAAGGATTAGTCTTAAGTATCTGTTGAGGTATTGGCCTTTTGGATATTTTTTTTCCCAAAGAAAAAAAGACATTTATCAAATGATTGAGGCTAAAGTTTTAATCGGTTCTAAACCAAACAGTTTTAGCAAACAGATGTATGTATCCAACAGGGACTTAGCATCTGAATAAATTATGCCATGTTTCTCTTCTACACACCTTCTTGGACTGTTATATTGACTGTCATATAAACTGCACTTCTGAAATGAAGTCTTTCCCGGGAGCTGGAGCATGTTGATACAGGGTCTGTTGTCTAAATACATGACAGCCTTTTTTGGCTAGTGAAGCTCCGAAGTCTTAGTGGAAGTATTGTGCATGCTAGCTTTGCTCTATTCAGGCATCTGCTTCTGGATGTTGTTTCTTTTCTGTGACAGAGTTCTGGAGAACCTGACTCTTTTAGTCATCCAGGATGGTGGCCTTTATGTTCAAAACAAGGTTCTTAATCACATTTATTCTGTTCTTTTACGGTAACAATTCCCACAAAATAAAGGTGCCTACAGAGTCATACACAGTATTTTTAATACTTCCTTTTTTTTTTCCTGTTGCTTTCTTTGTTCTTTTCTAAAGCTGAGGTTCTACTACTAAGTCTTGACTTCTGCAGCCTAGGTTGGTAATATTTGATATTTCCTTTGATACTACTCAAACCATTGTAGGAGCATCAATCGTAATAAACAAGATCTTGGAGTAGGGCCTGTTAAAAGCACAGTTTTGTTGCAGTCACTGTGAAAACTGTTGATGTATAATTCTGTGGTGGAATTTGCAAAAATGACAAAGCCAAATTAAGAAAATGGTCCAAAGCTCCCAAATTGTTTACTGAGAAGCCTTGTATAAAGCTGAGGAGGTGTACCTCTATAGTAGGCTGTTTTGGGAAAGTTAATGGTTGTGTCTGCAGTAAGACATTTTGTAATTATTTTTAATTTCAGTGGCTCCTCTTCTTATTTTGTTTGAAAATTACTTGAGAAATCAAGTTATGGTTCCTGAAAACAGCTGGAAAGAAAACAGGAAATTGTTTTTTATTTTTAAATTTCTTGTTTTCTTTGGCACCTTGTTACATTTCTGTGATGGGCTTGACATCGTTGGAGGGCAGTGGAAAGAGAAAGGTCAAATAGTAAGTTGTCACATCTTGTCTCTATTACTTGTGTTAACTGCTGCATTCTATTTCAGGGTTTTATACTGGTGCCTATCACCTCAAAATTTCAAGATCTTCACTAGCTATGTTCTTTTTATTCTCAGGAGCTTTTTTTTTTCCTTGGTGTTTAAAACATCTGGCTTGTGTCTTATCCCCATCTTGTTTTCCCTTGTGGTTGTGTATTTTTGGGGGTGGGGCAGATGGATATGTTTTTGCAAAACATAGTGGCTTCTGATGTAGGAAATTAGTCTGGTTTGTTTGTTTCTGTTTTTTTCCTTGGTGCTTGTTTTGATTTTTATTGGTTTTTTGTTTTGGTTTTGGTTTGGTTTTTTTTGGTAAGGGGGATGATATGTTATATCTCTGGAAGCTCATTCTATGGGTGGAGTTTCTAAGCCAAGATCATTTTCTTTAGCTTTATGTGCTTTCTCTTTAGTCTTGTGTATTTCTTTAAACCACCTGTTCGGTTTATATAGATTCATAGCATATTCTTTGGTTGGTGTCCTGCAGGAAAGCCTCTTGTGGTGAAAGATACTTCATTTGATGTAAAATAATGTGCATTGCTAAACTGATGATTGATGTCCTAGCTCTCAGGCTCTTTCTAGAATAGAAACTTTCATGTCCCCCCGCCTATTCTGTAACTGAAAAGATAGGAATACTTGTTTCAGGTATTCTGTGATGGGAAGCTACATCAAATCCTTGCTTTGAACAAGACAGTGATTCTGGACTGGGTTTTCCACATCTGACAGAGTGTCCTATATTGATGGTAATACAGAAAGTTGGAAGAAGCAAGCACATTATCTTCTGGTTTTACTTATGCTATTGGTGATACTCACAAGAAGAGTTTTATTTGTTTAGCTTAATTTTGTATTCACCAGCCTAGGGTCTCTCTATTTATTGAAAATGCTGTTTTGATTTCAGATATGTGTCTTAACAATTTACCCACTATTAGTTTCAAAAAAACCATCAGTCTGCTTTTGGCTCATTGCAGCTTTGCTGTCAAAGGTAATATGGCTTGTCTTTCTGCTAAAATGGTACCATGTTTTTCTAACTGAGGACTTTCTTTTCTAACTTTCTTTCTTTCTTGTGGTTCTACCAAAACTGAACTACTATTTTTATGTATTTATTTTTCTGCATAAAAATACATGTACTATTTTTAGGGAGTTATTTTTAGGGGTTATTTTCTGTAGCTCATGTGCCTTTTCTGTCAGTGATAGTTATAATGCCTACTCTTTTTCTGTGTTAGGAATTAAGTACACCATTGCATGGTACTCTGTACAGTTTATACTCACAGCCGAAAAAGTACAGTCTGTCAACTGCCAGCAGTCTGCAGACCATATTGTTTAGTCAAAGAAACCATACTGTGTATGGTTTTCACTTTGCAAATGCAGTTTATCCATTAAAAAATAGATAGTTCACCATTAGTCAAAAAGTTAGGAGCTGGTCAGTAATCTGTTAAAGGTTCTACTGTAGCAGATTCACCAGTAGCATTTTGACACTTTTGTCAGAAGGTGGTAGATACAAATGGGGAATAAAGAGATCTTCCTGTAGCTTCTGCTACTTTTGCTTCTCTTTACTACCAGGGATTGGAAAGAAATCTTGAAGAATGGACTATGTATATCTCTAGGCATTTTTGGGTACAAGAGGATCAAGAAAGATGGCTGCTACTTCGTGGGAAGTGGAGTGGCCGGGATTTCAGTTGCTTCTTGCCTTGTTTCATGCTGTGTTTCCTGCTTACTGTGGAAAGCTGTGCATAGATCCATTTTGGTCTTCATGTCCTGTTTTATAGTGTGCTTGCAGAAAAAGATCAGTTCTTTGTGGGTAGTGGAACTGTCTTGTTTTGATCACTTTCTGCATCAGGGAGGGTTGTAAAATGTTCTGTTTGCCATCACTAGCACTGATAACAGAAAATATTTCATTAGCTGTAAAAATGGCTGCATTTATTCATGCTGGACCAATTTAATATCCAGGACACCCACTGAAAATAATGTAGCCATGATACTCGTGATTTATATGTAGTTTTACCACCTCCCTCCTTTATTTATAAGTAAACATGAAAAACACATTAACTAACACGCCAAGACATTGTGTTGCTTTGTAATAGATGACTAGATATTGTAGATGCATGTCAATTATACATATTAGAAATGTTTATAATCAATATCTGAGAATTGTAAGTAACAATAAATAAAAAAACCTCAAAGAACCAGAACACTAAAGCATAGTTCTTCCGTGATGATGTATTTTTATGTCAACTTTGTTCTTATCCATCCAACTTTGTGACCAAAATTGAAATTTTTGTAAACTACCAGTATGAGAATTTAGTGTGTCAGTATTTCTTTTGAATAAATTGTTGATATCCATACTGTTCTGTCAAAATGGAGCAAAGTGTTTAATGCTTCCATTCATTAAATGCTAATTTCTTTTATTAGTGATTAAGCCAAGACCACATATTTATTGGTGCCAAGGGATGCCAGCTGTTTAGTGTTTTGGGTGGGTTTTTTGTTATTTTATACTCTTATATTTTGCCGTAAGGAGTGTAAATCACATGAGTCTGATTAGTACAGGTGTTGATAATAAAGGCCTTACTCTTTATGTATAATATATAGAAGTAGTGTTGTAGAATAGCTAAGTTTTTTTTCTTCTACTTTTTTTTACTTCTGACAAATTTTAGTTAAATGTAATAAAATTTTTTCGTACCTGATATTCCTTTTGAAAAACACTGGTTTAGAATATAGAAGTAAAATTGAAGATGAACTAAAAGTGAGATTTTAAAAAAAAGTATATTTTTGTGCTTCATAAAGGAGTTACCTATTCACAGTATGTCTGTGTGTGAATATTTCAGATTGCCCCCAGCATGTGAGTGGGAATTCAAAATTTGGTATAGAGATTACAGAGTCATAGAATAGCTTGGGTTGGAAGGACCTTTACAGATCATCTAGTCCAGCCTCCCTGGCCAGGAGTGTCTTTCAGTAGGTCATGTTGCTTAAAACCCTACCCAACATGTCTTTGAACACTTCAGTGATGGGGGATCTGCAATCTTCCATTGCCACACCACTTTGTTGTCCACACTTCCTTATGTTCAATCTGAATCTATACTTAATCTAAATTTAAATATTTTTAAAGGATAGGGTTTAAAACTGTTGACCCTTCTGTTACTTGAAGCATTGGTAAAGTCTGTCTTTCTTACAAGCACCCTTTAGGTATTGGAAGGCTGAAATCAGGACCCTTGTATGCATTTTCCAGGCATCACAAACCCAACTCTTTCATCCTATTTTCACAGGAAAGGTGTTCCATGCCTCTGATCAGTTTTGTGGCCCTACTATGGGCCTGTGCTGATGTGGCCATGTCTTTCTGGTGCTGGGGTCCACAGAGCTGGACACAGCACTCCAGGTGGGGTCTCACAACAGCAGACTAGAGAGGGAGAATTGTCTCCCGTGACCTGGTGGGTCCACCATACAGTTGGTTTTCTGGTCTGCAAGTGCATGCTGCTGGCTCATGTTCAGCATTTTGTCCAGCAGTTCATGCAAGTCCTTTTCTACAGGACTCCTCTCAGTCAATTCATCCCACAGTCTATATTGATACTGGGCTTTGCCCAGCCCAGGTGCAAGACCTTGCACTTTGCCTTGTTTCAACTTTGAGACTTGCAAGCCTGTCCATGTCACTCCCTCTTTATGGCATCCCTTCCTACTGGTTTAGAAACTGCACTGCTCAGCTTGGTACTGTTTATATCATGAAGATATAATTAGGAAGATAATAAACAGTGCTGGTCTCAGTATAAATCCTGGAGGAACACCGCTCTGATTGGTTTCTACATGGACACAGAGCTGTACACTGTAACACTCTGGACAGGGACATCCAGCCTATTTGTTATTCATCTAGTAGTCCATCAAGCCCATTAGCTCTCCAATGAAATGACAGGAATCTTGTGGGGGACTGTATCAAAGGCCTTACAGAAGTGTAGGTAGGTGACATTCATGGCTCTTCATTTGTCTGCTGATGTAATCACTCAATTTATAGGACAATTAGATTATCAGGCATGGTTTGCCCTTGGTGAAGTATGTTGTCTGTCTCTAAGTGCTTTCTTGCCATCCATGCAACTTGTCATAGCTTCCAGGAGGACCTGTTCCATGAATTTACTAGGCACCATGGTAATGCTTACAGACGGGTGGTTACCACGATCCTTTTTAGCCTTTTTAAAAAAAGACATGAAACTCCCTTTTCTCCAGTCATTGGGGACTTTGTCTGACTGTCATAAGATAGACATGAGTGCAAAAAAATATCTCTTATGGTAACAACAAGCCATTGCTATTTGTCAATAAAGGAAGTTGCATTTTATGTGCAGAGATTTAGGGTCTTGTAATTTCCCCAAATGCACTGAGGAGGCCTCTAGAACACACTTTAATGTCTGTGTTTACCATGTAGTTACAGATTCAACATAGATGGCAATGAGTGAGTGTAGCTGGTCTAGTTTTCCCATCTAACTTTTGGTTTGGGAAGGAGGCATGCTGTTCTTGAGTCTCCAGATAGTCTTCTTGTCCTTTGCTGTTATTAAGAGTGCAGCGTTTGAACTATTTGAAGTTTAGCTCATGACTTCTAAGATATGCATGTATTCTTCTATTTGTCCACAGTTTTACAGGATTTGGAAAATAATACAATGTCATTTCAGGCGCACTTGATGTAATGGACCAAATCGCACTTGGTTAGTCATGGTAATTCGGAGTGAATATACCCAAATGTATGCATATATTGGTTATATTGTCGGTAAAATAAAATCATTTCTGCATTCCTGTGTTCTTGAATGCATTGAAAATCACAAGTACATTATGATTTTATTAATCCAGAGCATTACATTTAAACAAAACTGACTCCGAGAGCTGTGCCGAAGCTTTTAAATTATCCTGTGCACTCAGATATGTGATGGGATTGTTACAGTAACTCTCAGACTTGTAGTGCTTACAGAAAGCAGTTATGTGACTTAGAAAATTCATGTCCTATCCAATTCTGTGCATCTTCCATCTAAATTACTTCAATGACGGCAGTTAGTTTTAATTGAAGTAGTTTAGAAAGTTATAGCTTGAAATGAAAGCTGGCAGATCACTTATCCTATCCTTGATCTAGAAAGGGATTAAAAGAAAGCTCTTGATTTCTCACATTTTCTCCTTTTTGAAAAGATTTCCTACATTCACCAAGTGCCACATCTCCAACATTGAGTACTCAGAAAAAAGCAACTGTTGGTAGAAGGCTGTTGTAGTGAATGAAGGGAAGCAGAGCATCCTGTGTGCTCACTGAAGAAGAAAGTAATTTACTTTTTGCTATTCAGTGTGGGTGGCATTGTGTAATAGGTCTGTGTCTAATACATTCTGTCTACCAGTGAATGGATGCTTATTTTTGTCCCTTCCTGCTCTGATGGTACTGATCTGCCTTCGGTGATGTTAATTCTTTGACTATGCCATGATGAGGAGATACTTTTTATTTCTTGTCCATTGATGCCACAATAAGTCAGTTATTTATGTCAGTTAAAAATATGTAATAACATTACTCAGTTAAATGCACTGCTGTCTTTTTGTTACACTGATGGACAAATCTGAGAGTATGATGATTAAATCATGTGTAATTACAGCATCTCTTACTATTAGTTGGGTGGTATTTTTGGTTAGACCACTGTTAGGGCATTGACATCGTAACAGTGCCAACACTATATTGTTTTTATGGTACCTGTTTGCGTTCAACACAGTAATGAGTAAGAATTCAGTTTCTAAGGGAGTGTGTGTGTGCGCGTGTGTGTACGTATGTTTACACAGAAGTGTAAGTAAAGCATTTTTCCTTTTTTTAATCAAATGTATGTTTGTTGCCAGAACTACCAACAGAGGCAAAGTAACAGTGTTGCCTTTTCCTGGTCTTAAAATTAAAAGCCAGACCCGGTTAAGGGAAGAAGGGGTATTTACCTCGGTATTTATTTAGGATCTGTGGTGCACCACATGATCCAGGTGGAGTGCGCTGAAATGCACAGCAGAATGCACACACACGATAAATGGCGTATACAACTTATATGGCTTGCAAATCAGCCTATCTATCAAAGATTCCCCAATGAGAGACTTGAATGAATCCCCCATTCTGAGGAATCTCCCCCCTGGATGGGCCTATCTTAGTTTACAGGATGTGTTGTAGAGAGGGCCTTGGTGTCTGGGGCTTTCTGACCCTTGGAAGCGAGGCTTCCAGGATGTTTGGTCTCCTGGCTTAACGGAACATGGGGTATCGGACTTAGGGAATTACAAGTATGTGGGCTAAAAGCACTAAGGATATATAAAAGCTATGTAAAAGGCTATATGAAGGGGTATAAAAGGGGTATATAAAAAAAGGCTAAAAATCATCACGGCATCACAGGAACTTCTTTGAATAGAAAATTGTGCTTGGAATATACATGAAACTTCTCTTTTTTACTATAATACATGTTGATTGTATGTCACTTATGCTGCAACATTAAGGAATTGAGGGGATGGGGAAAAATACTCCTGTTTTCTGATGACATCCATTAAAAAAAGCAGTCAGTCTGGTTGAGTCACCTGCAGCCTTCTTACAAATTTCTACCTGGTAATTAGATTTTAACAGTGCATACTGTGTGTGAGTGACTATGGATACTGAAAAGGCTTCAGCAGAGAATTTCTTCAGCTGTCTGTAGCATTTTGTGAGAGCTCTGTCTTTCCCATGCAAACTTTTTAAACAGTATTACAGTTTTGTAAACTTCTTGCACCCTGCAGGATGTTTGCCTGATTGTTATAGTTTTGACTAGGAAAACATTTAGAAATAGGTATCTTACAATTTGACCAATCCCCTCAAGGGATGGATGGCCAAAGGACCAATTACCTTAAGCCACTTAACACATTTTGCGAACTAATATATATAAACTCTTGGAAATTATTAAACTTGCTTCCTTTCATCTCTGATCCTTGGATTCTGCGTGTTTCTTCTTTCACCGTCCTGACTCCACAGCAACAAGTGGCTTCTGTGAACTTGAAAATAACATGGTATTGTTTTGAGAGCTTGGTGTGTCTAAGGTTCTAAGTTTTCTTGTGAGTTACCAATCCATCTTCTGGTGACTTTTTAGGTTGTTGAAAAGCACAGCACCTCAAAGATAGATTCTCTAAAGAGTGAGAGTATTTTTTGTTGTGACCACTCACCAGGACTGGGTTGTAAAGAGAATACCTCTTATATGGGAATGTAATATGTGACTGGAAAACACAAAGAAACACTGGCACAGCAGGGTCAAGAGAGTCTGAACTGACAGTATGCAGCAGTGTAAGGTTAAAAGTCTTGTGAGACATCAAGAAAGAAGCAATTCTGTCACTTGCATGTGAAGTGTATATGTCAGCTTGATGAAAGATTTGAGCTGCTTAGCTAGAAGTGTACAAGTCTAACCTAGATGTTAGGGGAGCCCAAAACAATCCATAGTAAAAAATTTTCTTGGAGGGTTTTCAGTGCTTATACCAGCCAGATTATTTCGTGCATTCCCCCCTCACACCCCATGCCATGTGGTATTTTGATTTCCATACTAATTTTTCCAGCCTGACAACCATGTGTTTTGAAATACTCAATTCATAACACAGAAAATTAACAGTATGTAATTATTATAGAGTTCCTACTAAAAATTAACAGTAAACCAATAGCTCCCTCTGTCCTCCCTTTTGTTTTCCCACTTGGGGATATAGACTGATTAAAGAACTAAAATGAGAGTTTGTGTCCTGTATTTTTGTAGTGATCATTGGAGAGGTGGGGGTTTGGATTGAGTTTGAAGAGGTTGGGGTTTGTGTTTATTTGTTTTTCTGCTCTGGGGGTATTCTCTTCCAGATTTGAGAAGATGAATAATAATAAGTGAATAATAATTGGTAGTGCTGCAAAGATTTAACGTATGATAGGAACACTTGACAGTAGTTAACATGCTTATAAATTAATACAGTAAAACATCAAAAAGAGTGCTGATTTCAAGTTGCAGGTAACCGAGATGCTTGATGTATGAATTTGTGTTAAAGGGGGGAAGTTTTTCAGTTTATCCTTGTTCTCAACACAGTGCATGATATACATCTAAACAAAAAACTAAACTTACTTGTAAATTTAATACCCAAACTGTTATGAATGTATATTTTCTGCGAGATAAAAAAAAAGATACTGCTTATGCTTTTGATACTTGTTTCACTGCTAATTTAAAAGTTTTACTTTAGGAATTCAGAACCATTACTTAAAAAAAAAGATGCCAGCTAATTCTACTTGATAAAGCAGGATAAAAATATTCAAAAGATTCTATGGCTCTAAATTTCCATTAGACAAATAACTGCAATATTGATACAGTTTTAGGTACTTTTGATATCAAATAGCTGGTGAAATATTTATGCTTGGAATTCCCTTCCAAAAAGAAGATAGAATGTTTTAAAAAAGGGTATTTGTCTTCGCCTGCTTGTAAGTCAGAGACATTCTTCGTTTTGTGATTTCTCCTGATGTTTTATAAATTCGCGGCTTCACTTGAAAACAAATACTCAAGCTGTAGCTACTTATGCCATATAAAGCTTGTTAGTGGCTTATCTTTTGTCGGTGCTTCTGAGCTTGCTGTTGTAAAAATCAGTAAGAAAAAATCCAGTTTACTTTGCAAAGAACACTTTCAAAGCCTAAGGTAGTCTGCACTTCTGTTTATCTTTCAGTATGATGAACTACAGTCACTTTCACTGTAGGCTGAGGATAAAAAGGTCACTTTTCAGGGAACACACAATGTGCTCTCTTTTCTTTTTTCAGAGTGTTTTAGTTCTGGCATGCAAACTTAATTGCAGGTTGAGCATCTTTATCTGACATTAGAAATGTTGTAAGCAATGAGTAAGTTTTGCTAGCTTTTAAATGACATCTGTATTTTGCCTTTATATAAGATCTCAGCTGTTCAAGGTACACACTTGCTGACCTCTTCAGCTGTTAACGTGCACTTGAGTAGGCTGAACGTTCTTTGGGTAAGCTGAAGATTGATACATCCCAGGGCTTGACAGCTGCAGTGTTTTTCTGTGCCAACTTCAGACAGTCTAAGCAGTCATTTTTCCATAGAAATTGTTTGGCTTCCAGGGCCATTCAGGGAAAAGCTTTACCAAGTCCATGAATTCTGCCAAGAGCTTAAAAAGACTTTTAAAACTTCTTTTCATCTTAAAACTGCAGTAATTTCTAAGTAATACTCATTCCATTATACAAAATGCTTAATTAATCGTATTACTTAGATGTAAATGAAATAGATATTAAAATGTTTGGCATGTTAAAGGTAAGAAAGTCACATATGGAAACTCAATATTCCTCGACTAATTTCTTAGTAATATTTTGTTGTCATAATGAAAAGTTATGTACATTTCTGTGTAAACTTCCTTTTTGTTCAGTTCTCTTATTTTTAGCTGTAGATGAAGTTGTGATTTTTTGTTTGTTTGGTTGGGTTTTTTTCTTTACTGATAACGTGTATTTGAAAATGCATTTACGTCCTTATTCTTTTGGCAGCACTACACTTAGGCAGGACATTGCTTAGTTTTGTGTGCATTTGGAGAAGTTCGAGTACATATTGAGTACATAGTGAAAGGCATATGATTATTTAATTTGGAATATCTGTTGATATAGTTGCAGCATTGCTTTATAGTTCTGTGTGTGCTCATTCATAATTTGCTGTAGTAACTTTAAATACCAGTTCGTCATCATCAAAAATAAACAACATGTATTGAAATGTCGTTGTTTTGCAATTTTGGAAATTCCAGTGACTTTTCACTTAATTCTATAGGATTTGTGAAGGCTTTGGTTTGTATTTTGTGGTTGTGGTTGTTGTTATTTATTTATTATTTAATGGACACCTCTTAGCCTCTTCTGTGTAGCTGTTTCTTTAAAGTTTGTTCAGTGCCCATTCAATATTCCTTATTGCAAGGAAGATTTTTTTATTTTACAGTTAGGATGAGTTTTTTTATGTTGTTTCATCTACTGTTCTTTTAGCACCAACAGAAGCGTTGCAGAACTTAATTGTGTAAGGAGTGGCAATTTCACTGACTTGAGGACAATTTGTGGCTGATTTTATTAGTCTTTGGACATCTTTTAAAGTAGT
Organism: Edolisoma coerulescens; assembly: GCA_013397115.1. Classification (NCBI taxonomy): domain Eukaryota; kingdom Metazoa; phylum Chordata; class Aves; order Passeriformes; family Campephagidae; genus Edolisoma; species Edolisoma coerulescens. Next base: position 27,650 of record VWZW01004127.1, read on the forward strand.
CTGTTTGTGGAGTAGTTACGGGTACTTAGAGGTTAAATCGAACTGCTTGTTTAGTTAAACGAGATAGTTTGTACCTGAGTGTTTGTGTTCTTAATAGGAATGGTCTTTGAAACTTCATATTTTGTATTTATATTATCCAAGGGAGATTTTGCAAAGTTTAGGTAGCGACTCAGTTACCAGAGGCTCAATACATGCTGTATACTCAGCAAAAATTATGGGAAGGATGTGAAGACTTCCCTCTTATTGTACATATATGTAGTACATATTTGTTCTTTAGGAACAATTCAGTACCTGTTGCTGTGGTTTTCCATTTTTTTTTTTTGGCTTTTCTTTTTGTAATGGAGGAAGGCTGTGCTTAGAAGTATGGGTCTGAAAGTTGAGCGCTATTCCGTGTTCTTGGGATGCCTCAAACTGTTTCCCAGCTGGGACTGGAGATGTATAGGAGTCTGCATGGTAGGACTAAAAGCAGATACCCCTGCTTGTAGGGAGTCTCATGGTATTTGGTAGTGTTTCTTAGAGTCATACGGAAGCCCAAGGGTCTCAGTCTTCTAATATATATATAAAAAAAGCAGAAAACCCAACAGCTACTTCTGTGGTTTTGTATTCAGGACAGTAAAAGGGAAAGTTATGGAAGCACGATTATAAGCAGATCCAAGTCTTTAAACAGGCAAACAAAACTAACTAAACATAGCCATGAGGTCATCAATCAGCACAGGAAACTTTTGACTGTTTGCTTGACTCAAGATTTCTGAGTGTTTTCAGGGGGAATACTATTAGCACTTTGTTCTATTAGGTCTCCTCTCTGCTGTAATGATTTCATTACAGACTAATTATAGACTAATTTGTTAGTGATTTTTGGTATAGTTTAGTATAAAATACATAGTGAATTCTGTATTAAATATATAAAAATGCTCAAACACTGTTATCACATAGTTTCTGCTCTCCATATTTCTGATCAGCAGAGCAATTTGAATTAAAATTATTTTAAAATTGAAATAGATACAGTGGTTTATTCCTGTTATTATGATTCAAAGATTTCCTTATACTGAAAGGCAGCAAGGCTGGTGAAAGGTCTAGAACACAAGTCCTGTGAGGAGTGGCTGAGGGAGCTGTTTTAGCTTGGAGAAAAAGAGTCTGAGAGGAGACCTTATCACTCTCTACAACTGCCTGAAAGGAGGCTGTAGCCAGGTGAGGGTTGGTCTCTTGTCTCAGGCAGCCAGTGACAGGACAAGAGGACACAGTCTTAAGCTGTGGCAGGAGAGGTGTAGGTTGGACGTTAGGAAGAATTTCTTCACAGGAGGAGTGACTGGGCATTGGAGTCGGCTGCTTAAGGAGGTGGTGGAGTCACTGTCCCTGAAGGTGTTTAAGGAAAGACTGGATGTGGCATTTAGTGCCGTGGTCTAGCTGACACGATGGTGTTCGGTCATAGGTTGGACTCGATGATCTCAGAGGTTGTTTCCAGCCTGGTTGGTTCTGTGAAAGCAGTGTCATTTAGAGTGTAAAAACTACTAATTTAACATCCTTAGAAATAATTAAAAAGAAGTCACTTTTTTCTTTGCTATTGTTTAGTGAGGTTTAGTCTGGCTTTGTGGTTTGTTTCTTGTGTGTTTGTTTTGTTTGTTTGTTTTCCCCCCTGACTTCCCAGCATAAACACAAGGTTTTTTAGATGTGAAAATTACTCTGAAATTGACTTTTCTGTAGATACTAATGCTTTTTGGAAGCCTACAGCAGTTCTTCCAAATCTGAAAAACATTTTTATTTTTCATTCTGTTTCTGCCTGAGAAGAAGCAGTAGGTCATGCCTGGTTCACAGTCTACACATAATGTAACTCTTCAGGTGGCCTGGCAAGGCATTTTCAGGAGATGGTGTCTTTTATTTTGAGGACATGGAACAAGTGCACACTTTTATAAAAGTCTTTCCCACTGATACATAAAAGTTTGGTATATTAAGTGCATAAGGTGACAGCATGAAATGAGGGGTTGTCCTTTTTTTTTTCACTTAGTAACTTAATTAATATGGTGCTTAGTGTTTATCTTTTAACTTAATTCTGAGCTGAAAGTTAACCTATTTTTAGCACTTGTATTGAACAAAGACTTGGATACTGATGCAAAATCATCTGAGTAACTAATTATATGGTGTACAGTTTAGGTTTTGTGTTACCTTTGTTCAAAAAATGAACCTGGTCATGCACTGAAGTGCACAATAGTTATTGTTTAGTTAACTAATAGTTACTAATAGTAACTAATACTAACAGTAACTGTTAGTTATTGTCTGTTTGCATGCAGCAGGGTCACTTGGTTTGGAAAAGAGTCCTTACACTAGTAACCCAATTTGGTTAGAGAAGGATTGTGGTTTTTTCAAGTGTTTTAAAATCATCTTGTTCCTCTTTTCTTTCTGCACAAAATTTTTTGTTAATAGTTTGATTTTGTTTGGAAATTTGAGAAGCACAGTCAACTTTTTAAAAGCTGTGCACAACCCATGAAAGACAGTTGAATTTTTTCTGCTTTTAAGAAAGATGAATTCTTTCTGGTGTAGTGCATTTTGCATAAGCTGATAATGGTCTTGAATTACGAGATCTTTTTGGAAATTTGGTAACATCTAGGGTTGACATTAGAAAGAGTTTCTTGTCAGGTGTTGGAACAGGCTATTCAGGGAAGTGGGGGAGTTGTCATCCCTGGTGATATTTAAAAGCCATGCAGATATGGCATGTAGGGGTTGGTGGTGGGTTTGGCAATGTTACGTTACTGGTTGGGTGCATTGACCATAAATGCCTTTTCTAGTCTAAATGATTCTCTATTTCCAAAAAACTAGTAGACATAGCTGCACTCTCCTTATTTTGCCTGTTGAATAGGCCTAGCTGCCAAAATGATGGGTTTGGCTTGTTAGTTCCTAATTTTATGTTAGGCTATTTCAGTAGGTTTAATCCTAGTCTGGACTATGGTTTATGTACATATATTTTCTTATTTGTCTTCATATTTTGCTGGATTTTATTTTTCTCCCCTAACGTTTTTATATAATTAACACATGGGTTTAGATTGTAAAATAACTAATATTGGTGCTTCCAGTAATAAAATCATATTGGAATAAGAAGACACCAAAGAAAAATAACGACTTATGTGTAGTAGAAAATACAAATGTGGGAAAGCTTTTAGCTGACATCTAGTTTTCACAAACTTTCTGAAGTCTGTTTGTAAAGAACATTGTTTCCTTACTCTAACTGGAGTTTTTTTTCAGAAACTTCTTTATACATATATGTGCAGGTTAGATGAGTGTGTGTTACAAGACTGTTTTACTGCGTATTTTGAAATAGAGAGCTGCATATGGTAAAACTTAATGTTGAAGCATGTATTCCAGGCTTAGTATTTAGTAGAAATTGTGTCAGTAACAGTAATAGATATAGCAAAAGGCAGCCTTGTTTGAATAATATAATTTCTGCTGCCATGTTGCATTGAATACTATTTTAATGTTGCTTGTAGGTGTTTGTTTTACATCAAAATTCTGTATGGTTGAAACTTCGTTTATTCAAGAGAACCATTTGCTGTGTTTTTGTCATTCATGGAACAGTGAATAACTTGCAGCGAATTCTCATTAGAATAGGTTTTTTTTAGTAATTGTCTTTTGAATATGCTCAGTATAACTTTTTTTTGTCTGTAAAAGGCATTATGTATGTAATGTGGTTTTATCTTCTTTTTTTTTTCCTATTCCTAAGGCTGATAAAGAATTTGTGTGGTCTCTTTGGAAACATCTCCAAGTGTCAAAACCAGATCTTACTCAAGCTGTCAGCTTGGTTGTGGAAAGGTGAGTTTGAAGATTTAACGTGCTACTAAAACCATAAAGCAACCAACCTTCCCTGCTGATACCATATTCTTTATCTTTCTGATTGAGAGCCATGTAGAATTCTAAAAATGTGTTAAAAAGTTTAATGGTTAAATTTTGTGAGGAGTGCCCAGAATATATTGCAAGTTTTCTTTTTTTTGTGCTAGTTGAAGCTTACTTTAAAATCTGTTCTCACTGAGATTACTGTGCTGCAGTTGAATACAATTTTTAAATTATAAATGTGCTGTAATATTTTGTTTTCCTACTGAAAGAGCAGGGGGAGGTAAATGACTGAAATTTTCCAGTGTCATGAGCTGTTGGGTAACAGTTGTATATATAAGTTATGTTTATCTGAATTCTTAAGGAAGTGAAAAGCTAGGAGTTGGTAATAGACGAGATAACTGTCATAGAGTCATAGAATATGCTGAGTTGGAAGAGGTCAGGACCACTGAGTCCAACCCCTGGCGCTGCTCAGGACACCCCAAGAGTCACACCATGTGCCTGAGAGCATTGTCCAAATGCATCTTGGACTCTGTCAGGCTGGTGCTGTGACCGCTTCCCTGGGGAGCCTGTTCAATGCCCAACCACCCTCTGGGGGAAGAACTTTTACCTGACTGTAAGATCTTCCTTCTCCGTTAACATAGACAAGCGGGATCTTACTTCTGCAGCTTGTTCCTCTGAGGATAGTAATGGTGATGATTTCTTCATGATACTTACTGTTATCTGATCCTTATAAATGTTAGTTAAATATCACAGTTTGCAGTTAATTGTTTTGGAATGCTAATATTTAGGAATTCAGAATTTTTGTAGGTCAAAAATAAGGAGAATATGAATGAGTTAGCTGTCAGAATTGAAACATTTGATTATCTTCGGGTGCCGTGAGTTCCCTCTTTTAAAATGAAAAAGTGGATTTTTGTAAAAAGAAAAAAAAGGGATTTTAACTTGTTTAAGTGGCATGCCAATTTTACTTGGGAAGCTTGTTATAGATTTATGAAGGGTCCTGGCTCCTTTGGGTTTCCATTCAGTGCTTTGATCTTAGAAAGCATGTTTTATTGTTCACATCTTTCCTTTCTGGATTTCATTTCACACTGGTTCTTTCACTTGTGAAAATATAGCATTAATTTATTTAGCTGGGAGTGCATTTCACAGGATCATGATATTGTTAGAGCTAGAAGGGACCTCTGGAGATCTAGTGCAGCCCCTCTGCGAAGGCAGGGTCACCTAGAACAGGTTATACAGGTATACAGGTATGTGTCCAGGTGGATTTTGAGTGTCCCTCCAGAGAAGGAGATTCCACAACCTCCCCACGCAGCCTGTTCCAGTGCTCTGCCACCCTCAATGCTAAGAAGTTCCGCCTCATGTTGAGGTGGAACTTCTTGTGCTTTAGTTTATGGCCACCCCTCCTCATCCTGTTGCTGGGCACCACTGAAAAGAGTCTAGCCTCGTGCTCCTGACACCCACCTTTGAGACACTTTTATGTATTGATGAGATCCCCTCTCAGTCACTATTTGCTGTACTGTTGTCCCATGTTCTGCCTAGCATAAAGCAATGGAAATTTTTTGTCCAAAAATACAGTGTGATCATGGAACTAGAGCTAATATTCTAAAGGATTTGTATCCAGAGGAAGACAGTGATGGTGTAAGGACATGCAGCTTATTTTAAGACAGCTGGTATTGGGGAGTTTACATATGGTCACCAGTAATGATATCAAATAACTGCTGGCTTTGTACTGGGACACTTAAGTGCAGAGAGTAGTAGCTTGGCTGTTAGGACAGTATACTATTTTTACTATTGTTTGTATGTTTGATTTGGGAAATAATTTTTGAATATGATGAAGACTGATGCGCAAATTTATAGCGTCCTTCATCTATGTTGAAATGCAAAATCATAATGATTTGTTTCCTAATAAAATTTGGTCATGTTTTCATGAGGACAGTGGTGGTAGAATTCATCTTCCTTCATAAAACATTAAAAAAAAGAGAGAACTGCTTAAAATATATGAGTACAAATGTGTGTATAAATGTAAACATACATTACATGTATATAAGCACAATTTTATTGAAAACATTAAAAAACTTTGTTGTCCTAACCACATTTTATAGATAGCTGAACTATGTGGAAAATTGTAGCTCTTTTACCTGAAGCTTAAGAAGGCAGAAACAGGTGTTCAGGCTTATTAACATTCTTTATTCATGTTGCATACAAAAATAATCAGGATATTAGGATGAATTGAAGCATAGAGACGTTGGAAAGCATGCATTTAAATAATGGTTAATAAATTAATTATTTGGAGTTCTTGAATTGTGTGCCTATATAAGATACAGTCTCTCTTCTTTGTTTATTATTCTTCATGTCTAGGAATATTTTTATGCTTGGTAGTTGTCCCTTGCTTTAAATTATTTTATGCTTTATTTGGATGCACACATATTGATGCACACAAGCAAGATATCAAGCTGAAATATTTTGTATGTGTTTTGCACTGTATAGAGGGTGGTGATTGGTGTGTGAAACCCTGCCAACATACTTCTGTTAACGTGCTTGTCTAGTTTTTTTATGTCCTCTACTCTTTTAGAATTACACTAATGCTTTAGAACCTTTGTGAACTCAGGGCTATACATGTATATCACAGCTTTTCCATGCTTCTCTGAATTATGGAATTAAGAAGGAAGAAATTGCTTCCACAGCATCTTTTTAGGTTTTATCATTACTCCTGAGGATCCTGGAATAGGTTTGGATAAAACCCATTCAGTATATAGGAGTTTTATTAATCACAACTTTGAACTTTGGGGTTGCTTTGATTTGACAGATGGAGCAATAGTGTGTATTTTTGTCTTTAATTGATGTAGCTTCATCTCTTTTGCCTGAGAATGGTCTAATTGCTGCTTTGGAAATAGTTTCTAACCCAGCTTTACCCGTGAACCTTCTGCACAACCAAATTACAGCCCCATATATTCTATCCTAACTTTTCCTGTTATTACTTTCCGTAATGATTTCCTAAGTAGCTTCAATTTCATGACTGTACCTTTTCACACTCTCATCCTTTCAGAAGAGTTTTTGTCTTATTCCCTACCTTATAGGAGTAAATAGTATTTTTTTTTATAGCAGTTTATCTTATTTCCAGTACATTGATTAGCTTTACAGGCTATCTGCTATCTAGCACTGCTGCTGTCCAGAAAATAACAGGACAAGAGATTTTCTGGCTTTGTTAATCTGGGAAAAATATGTGGGTTTAAAGAGTTTAAAAGATGTGATGATCAAATAACTGTTATAAGTAAAATAATTCCTGAAGCATGACACTTGGGAGGATCTGTGCTGCTTGCAGTCCATTTTTCTATATTATGCGCAGTTGTATCAGATGAGCTGGAAATGGAGAATTTACACTAAAATCTGATAAAAACCATTTAAGTCTTATGGAATTTTTTTTTTCTCATCTGTATTAGGAACAACAGAGACCCAGTCATATTTAAGTTCATAACTTTTTCTATCTTGCTTGGGCTTATTGTGATATATTGAGATAGAAACAAACAGAATGGAATGGATTTAAACCTTTTTTTTTTTTCTTGTGACGTATATACCACTAGCGTTAGCATAGCTTAATTTTCTCAGTGTGTTCTTTCCACCAAAAATTCCATAACTGAGAAACATTCTATCCCCACCTAATCTTTGTTAGAGATGGCCTGAGGTCATAAGCTGAATATGTAATGGAAAGAGACAGAATCTAAGAAAGCATAAGCATGTGTATCCCAGATCATATATATATATAGAGAGAGAGAATATCAAACAGTATTTTCCAGTGGATTTCAGTCATTAAATTGATGAAAGAGACAGCTACGCTTTCTTCATGAGATTAAAGTGACAAGAATAAAAAGACGCAGGACAAAATGTTCACTTAGAACCTTACAACTTACACGACAGGTGTGTGATGAAGAAAAGAAAATACATATTAGGAGGAATTGAGTGGGCAGTACTAGCTTTACAGTAAGGTAATTTATATTTATAGCATTAGATAATTCCTTATAGTATCTTTTTCCAAAAAAACCAAGAAAATGTAAAAGACATAATTTGGGGGATGGAGGGGGAAATTACTAGTACCTTGCCATTATTTGTCTCTTATTTTCAAATGCTTTCATGGTCCCAAAATAGAAGTTCTCCTGCCCTAAAATTGTAAAAATGTAACTTGTGCTTTTTTATGGCTATGCTGCTGATTCCTGTAATACACCAATGATATTATACTTTTCAGCAGTCTTTGCAGTTCTTGCTGGATAACTGTAACTGTATTCCCAATTTAATATTCAGATATAAACAAAAAATTATCTTTACTGTGCAAATGAGAAATGCCTTTGGGATATGTAAAAGCCTCCAGGTATTTTCAAACAAGACATTGTAAAACTACTACTCATGTTAGTATACTTTCCAGCTACTTTAAATACTATTGATCTCCGTATTATGTAAAGAATATGCTATTTCTAGTTTGCTGCCTTGAAAGTTTTGAAAGATTTTTTTTTTTTATGATTTAAAAAAAAGATGCTAGAAAATAGCTCTTATTAGGTGAACGCATGTGTATACTGAAATGGAGTTGGGGTTCAGATGAGAGTATGAAATGTTTTGAAATATTTTTGAAAACTTCAGAGCTCTGCTTTAAGACTCTTCCTTCTATAGTACGTGGAATCTTGACAAGTCAACAGACTAATTTTCCTCTAGGGCTTCTAGCTGACTCTTTTCCTTTCTTCTGGAAGGGGGATGTAGCAGGATCCATTAATGATCAAACTACAGCAATGATACAAGGCTTGGTAGATGTACGTGAGGATTGTATTATGCTAGGTGATACGTTTGGCAAGCCTGCCTTACGCAGAGTTTTTTCCACACCTAAATTTCAAGTGTGCTGTGTATTGCAGGTCTTAACAAAGGAAAAGAATGGATTTATCATTTCAGGCCACTCTTAAGAAACAGTGGCAACTGTTAGTGCCAGTGATTGAGAGTCTTGTTGTTGTTCTTCCTTGAGGAGTTGCATCTGTCTAAAGGTGAACAGATGGACAAAAATATGGCTGAAAAGCAAAAGATCAAAAATAACCAAAGAATTTTTGGAAAGGTAATTACAGGAGCTTACACTGTGGTTTGCAGCATCCTGTGAATAGCAAATTGTGGAAGAAACATAAAGAGGTTGACATAGATTCTTCACTGACTGACGATATGGAGATATACTGAAAATGGCAAGTACTTTTTATGTAAAAGGATAAGTGAATGTGTTGTATGAATGAATGCTCTAGATTGCTTACTTTAATTGAAAAAATTAAAAATCTGTATCTTTCATCTTTTGAAGGGATGGTAAACATTGTGCAGAAGCTTTCTTAAAACACCTTTTTACAAATTTAAACACAATGACAGGAGAACAATGATGTAAACAAGATGTAAGCCATCACCATTTTGTCAGTCTGAATTTAAAATACAGTAGACTGCCCAGTTACTATCACTCAATACAGTGGACAGAATAACAGAACGTAAAGAGTACAGCCTTTCTGGCTAAGGTCAAATAATTGTGATTTTCTACAGTTAATGAAAGTTTAATATCCTGTTTCATTAAAAATTCTCAGAACGTTGAACATAAGTCAACATTCCATGGAGAAGAAGGTATTATGCAGTTTGCATGTGTGCATATCTGCATATCGGAGCACAAAATATTGACATGATAATTGCAGTCAAGCCTGATTGAACAGTGGCCTCTGGGAATTCAGCTGGTGTTGTACCAACTGGATGGCTGCTCAGGACACAGTTTGAAATGCAAGGTGCAAGTTAGCACTTTATTCAGCACAGGCAGGCATCATTTAAAAATCCTTGGGGGAAACCCTGGTGATGTGCAGATGTTAAAGCAGTCTGTTCTGAAGTGCTGATATTTTGAACACTGTAAAAGACTTGTGTATTTTAGATGAAAAATGTTTGCAAAATTATTGGGCAAAAATGTCACCTTTTTTTTGTACTACTTTAGCGTAAAAATACGTTTAGTATTTTATTTATGTTGCTTAAAATAAAACATCATCATATGCTTAAAATGAGAGGCTTATTCCTTAATACATCATCTAATGAATTAAATCAATCAAGTTAGAGATGCAAGAAAATTTGTTTTTGTAATGATGCTTTTTCATTTTGAGACATATCATGCAGTATAGAACTGGCTCCATAGATAATTTACTAAGGAAACAATTTCATTTAACATTTGTAATTAGATCTTGAATTATTTTTGTAACGAAAGAAAAATAGGTATATATTATTTTTTTATAGAAAGTAACTGCTGTCTTAGAAAAGTACAAAATGTGTGGCATTCATTAAATTCTTTTTTACTCCATGCTGTCTGAATCTTTTAAAAGTACTATTTGTAAGTATTAAAGGAACAAATTAATTATGTATAACAATTGTAATTCATTATGAAGTATAAGGATCTTCTAGAATCTTAGGTGAAATTAAACTCTTGATTAAATGAAAAGAGCTATTTAGCTTTTTTTTTTTTATCAGTTCTTAATAGATGGAAGCACAGTAAAGTTTCTTCTTGGAAGATTAAGGCGTAGGCTCGGTTTCTGCTAACCACCAACTGTGCAACCACAGGGATATGACTGTACACAGTAATTACAATATTGGTGCCATATTTACTATAACATTGATAGTCTGTGCTCTACAACTTCACTTTGCACATGGGTGATTAATTATCTGTTTGATACAAACAGAGAATGTGTGAATTTTGGAAGTCTGTAAAATACTTGGAAGCTGGAGGACAGGGAGATAAGGTAATCAAATTAAAGCTGCATCACACAAATTTGTATTTTATAGCCTTTCTAGTTCTGCAGCCCTTTAGAATCCATGAAATGTCTTTCAAAAGTAACAATATTTCTAGAAGCAGTTTATTGTAGTTAGAGGTATACTGTTCAAATGCAGCCTTTACTGTTTTACCACACTGTTCGAAGTTTGCAGTGTATTCCTAACTTTCTATTTAAGACCAAAGTTGTAGATACGTTTTTGGGTTTAGGATGTTTTGGTAGGGTTTTTTTGGTTGGTTGGTAGGTTTTTTTGTTTTGGGTTTGTTTTTTTTTTAAATTTTTTTTATTTGTTTATTTGGGGCCTTTTTTTGTTTGTTTGGGGTTTTTTGGGGGGTTTTGTTGGGTTTTTTTGTTTGGGGGTTTTCTGTTTGTTTGTTTTTTTAATTCAGCATATTGTAAAACTGAAAGGATGTATTCCATGGAACATGTAAACAGCAAATTCAATTTATTACTTAAATATATTTTCATTTAATTGATGTAAATGTGACATAGCTATATATACTACTCCAAGTTACCTTTCCTTGACAAATCGTTAAGTGCTTGTTTGATAAAGACATGTGGTACAGGATACCTCTTTGCTCATACTGCTTTTGCTGAAGATTTTTAGAAACATGAACAAACTTCTGTTTTTAAGGTTTTTGCTGTTTTCATGCCTCATTCACAGATAAATGTTTCCTCATAGTTTAATGTTTCATTTCTGGCAAGCTGTTAAAATGGTGCCAAACATCAAGAACGTTGTCTTGTTGTATAATTGAGTAGAACATAATACAGGAAGAAAATCGTAACAGAGGAAATGTGTCAAGCTTAAGAATATTTTCTCAGTTTCTTCATTTTTGTGGGAAGCTGAATCTTGATAATTTTTGTAGCTAAATGCCTCTGTGTTAAACATTTAAAATAGGTAGTACTCATGGGAAAACTGATTGGAGTTTAGAACTTGTACAAATTGACAGCCTCTCTTCACTCCATTTTTCATCCTAAAGAAGTCTGCAAATATTCTTAGCTCGCATCATTATTGCTCATCAGTGATTCTAATTAACTAAACAGGAGTTTGTCTCAGTCATTGATCATCATCAGCTTCTTGACAGTGCCTGAATTTTCCCCCCATATTCCAATGGACTTCTAAAAATACATTTTAGAGACATAACAGCTCAATGAATAAAGCTGTTTGAAGATTTTTTTCTCAATATTTGTTACCCTTGAAAAAAAGAAGAGGTGGTTACTGTAATTCCTATCAGGTCTCATTTTAAGGTGTGACAGCAGATCCAAATATGATACACGAGTTCCAGTCAGATGTACTACCATGAGTGTCTGTGGGGAGCTATCCTGTAACTAGCATGGGAAAATGTCCTATGCCATCAGGAGAAACTGCTGATAAAGTTGCATATGAGATTTCTGTTTATACTTTAGGCTTCTGACAACTTCTATTGTGTACCTGACTTCTAATAATTAGAACATTTTTCTTTAGCAGTCGGTGGTTACATGTTTTGTATTTTGGAGGCATTAGCACAGCATGTGTTATCTAGAGAGCTTGAAAGAAAACATCATAAAGGCAAAATACATTAGATTTATTTAAACTTTTCCCACTCATTATGATGATGATAGATCTGTGTTTATAAACTATGTTCTTTGACATCTTTTTTTGAAGGAGTGTTTTACCAAGCATTGGATAGGTGGAAATGCTGCATTTTAGTGGAAATGCACTTTGAACAATTGGCTAGTATGTCCCTCTGTTACAGGCATATTTTTTGCTTTAACAATGATCTGGGTTTTTTTTTTCCTCTCCAGTTCCAGACTTTATTCTTTGAACCCCTTTTTTGAAACCATGTCCTAAAGTCAGAGGGCTCCATAGATTCTTAACTACCTATAATCAATTAGAATTAGCTGTGCATACTGTTTTTCAGAGCTGTTTGTTCATTTACTTGGTTCTTGTTTAACTTACTCACTTTCTTTCTGTTTTCTCCTTAAAATAATTTTTAAAAAATTAACCACACACAACTGTGAAGTTCCTTAGGGAAACCTATCTAACTTACCAGGTTTTCAGACCAGTTAACACATTAGAAAACAAGTTTAATAATAAATTTCAAGTGATGATTGCATAGTTGAGTTAGGAGGCTATCTAGTTAAAGATTGGGTCTTGTTTTATGAAAGGCTGACTTCGAGAGAGGAGATGATGGTTAGAGTTGGGAAGATGATGGCGTATTGTGGGTGGTAGACTTCAGGTCAGGATACTTCTGAGGGCTGGAGGCAATGCTCTTCAGTGGTTCATGGGGCTTGTGTGTGGTTAATTGTATGATTCTTTCTGTGTCTGCACCTGGCTCTTCTAAGTACTTTGTGCTGAAGACCTGCTTTCCTTTTTGTCTTCTGAAGCTCTTGGGATTTTGGATCAACTAGTTGTGTGTGTGTCTAATCTTGAATTCTTGAATTGTCTAGATGTAATTAAGACCTGAGCAAACTTTGGTTGTTACATTTCTTACAGTTTAGACAGATCAATATAGGTCTATCACTTCCTCAGATTGGTGTAGCATGGTTATGGGAAATGTTAACCTTCTTCCTCAAATATATGGGGTTTGATTGCTGCAACTGTTGTCTTTAAGAAAGGGTAATTGTTGATGGCCATTTAGGACCCCACAGCAAAGTAAGTGTGAAGAAGCATTAATATTTCTGTATTGGATCAGTTTTTGCTTCATTTAAGTTGAGGAATAATGTCCAGTACCTATCATGAACAGTATGTCTCCTTCAGGAACACGCACAAACTTTTGTGTTAACTATTATACAAATAAACTATCCAGACATTTTTGCTTACTAACTGCTGTTATTTAAGGTTGTCTAATATCTTCTAGTACAAAGTTTTATATACTTACCAGAAAGTCTTTTACCCTGTGTAAAAGACTCAGCCAAACATGGCTGAGAATGTGACTTCTGTTAGCTAGATATGTGTTACAAGCAGGGTGAATTGGTTTCATAACCTGTCATGTTTTGAAACGTGTTTGTTGTTTTGGCTCTAGTGCTCCATTTTTTTAAATCCTTTTTTTTTAAAGGGCATCACAGCATAGCTTTCGGAATGCATCAAATAATTTCACATTTTCATGAATTTCTGTAATTGCAGTCTACTTAGTTCTGTTCTTGTAGGTTTTCAAAGATAAACTATGAAAAACTCTCTGTACTATTTACTGCTCGTGTCTTTCTGGCAACCTATCATACAATTGCTTGATGGTTCTGATTGCAGGTGATCAGATGCTTTAAGGTCAGTATCTGATGCTCATTTTTCTGTTACGTTTCTGTCTCACTTAAAATGTTAAATACGTTTCAGATATGAAATGTCTTTTGGAATACTTGTTGAATATTCATGACTTGATTTTTCTCGTTACGGTGCCAAGTTATTTTCTTTATGAAGTAGATTTTTTTTTTAATGCCATACAACTGACTAAGACTGCTTCCCATATATTTTTATTTTTCCTAAGCTAGATGTATCTTATATGCATACCTTTTCAGGTAGGTTTTTCTTAGTTTTCTTCAAGTCCTACAACACATCAGTGCTGCTATATTTGCGATAGGAGAGAACTATTTAGAGTTACGATGCCTTGAGACCTGAGTTTACAAAACCCTCTCTTCAAATTCCATATGATTTTTCTTTAATTCTTTGTTTACTCAAGTTTGGACTAGATATTTTAGCAGTCATAGAACTTTATTAAAAACCTCCATGTTATTGGATGGCCTGTTATGATGGTGTAGTTTAGTTTTTAAAATCTCTGGTAGCATTAGACTACATAGTAATACCTAATAGTGGAGAAAAATTACCCTCCATGTATCTACTGTCCTTATTGGCCACTGTTACAAAATACTTCGGTAGATTAAGCCTTTTGTATAAAGCTGGATATTTTCATCCACTTTAGATCAGATTTACAGATTCATGTGTACTAGTGTTTCATTCCCTTCCAGCTCTGAAACACTCCTTATTTGGTAGAGCAAGAGTTGCTCGAGTAGGATTCTTTGGCTTCCACAGGTGTCTGATACCAGCCATGATGAAAGTTTTAACTGTATTGTGAGAACAGGGATAGTCTGAATGAGTTTCTGCTTCTGTCAGCTGTGGTGCTGGGATTGCCTGAAATACTTGAACATTTTTAGGGAATATATATTTCTAAGCCATAAGTCACGCGTATAAGAACTCTGACTTGTGCTAAGGAATCTGAATATCCTTACTGTTGCAACATTTATTTTCTTTCTGCCTGAAACAGAAGCTAGTAAGGGCATCAATATTTGAACTCAGTTAAGAAACAAGATAGCGATGAGATGAGGTACTTTGTTAAACAAAGTGTTAATGACTCATCAGCTGGCATCGTACAAAGTGTTGCAGAGATGGTAATAACTGCACTTGTTAGCCACATAGAGTGGCTCTGCTCATCTCCCTTACTCAAGCTTCTGAGCTGTCTTTTTTTCTTCTGCTGGTAAAAGTTACTCATTCTGTCCCTGTGGAAGATAGTAAAATAATTATCCATGATGTTCAAAAGTGTTGTTTCAGACAGAAAAATGCCATGTTACTGAGAGAAGGACTTCACAAACCCAAGTAGCTTGGTGATTCTGCATTGCAAAGAAGGGGCAAAAGCATTTTGTTCATTCTGTGTTCAAGTATACTTTCTACATTTGGGGAAGAATGAGTAATTTCAGCTCCTTTAATAATAATAAGACCTCTTACTTCTGTTTCTTTTTGAACAAAGTTGCATTAGATGTTTACACATGTAATTTGCTGTCACTTGCCGTATGCTCGCTGATTAATTCTGCAGGGCCTGTCAGCTTTAGATAATTTAATTTTCTGTGCTTTAAAATGACATTCATTATCAAGACATGAAAAATTCAAATGATTAACTGCAAATTATGACTAATAAAGTGTCTCTTTTCTTTTGTTTGTTTCCAGAGAAAAACAGAAAGCTGAAGTCAAGGACAGAAGAATTTTAGAGATTTTGCAAGCCAAAGACAGCAAAATAGAATCTCTAGAACAGGTTTGTATTATGTTTAAATAGAGCAGTTAAGAAAACTTGTCATTGACATCCCATTTATGTTTCTCAAAATAAAGAATAGTATGCTATTGTGTCTTAAGGAGAAGGATGCAGGTGATTCAGAGATTATAACTTTCTGATAAAGTATTATTTAAACTCTCCTGTGTGTTCAAGCAGTCAATCTGTTACCTAAAGAGTTCATATTTAAACAAATATATAGAAAATATACATACATTATGTATGATACGATGTGGAGATACATTATATTTTATTATATAATTCTTCATTATAGAGACTACAATGTATAGTATACATAGTATATTATCTGTATCACATATATAATCTCTATTATATACTTCATATACTATAGAATTATATCTAATATTTAATATATTAGATGTAATATAGTGTATTATGTTGCATATAATATGTAGACCTATGAAAGATGTAATTATCTATAAAATAATACAGTAAATAAAATAAAAATACTGTTTATTATTAAATAAACTTATTTTATATTACTGCAGTGGCTGAAGTTTCAGTGTGTTGTCACATCCTCATGGCTCTAGGGGTGATGTGTAAAGTGTTTGGTGCATACATACACATCATGTTTAGAAGCTAGCAATGTATGATTACTCCTGCATTTCTATCCAGTCCTTATCTGAAAGACAAAATACCTGTGAAGACCTTTAGAGGAATATATATGCAGTACTGTGCTTTTAAGAAAGCTGCCTGCTGTGGCAGCATCTGAACCTGGGGTGTGCATCTTCATGAGATTACTCTCTGTGGTTTCAGATCAGTTTCAGAAGCTGAAACTCTAATTGATCAGAAATCTGAAATTGATGGTGTGATGCATCTCCATCCACATGGAGAGAGGCTGATAAGTCTAACTAGAACCGTGGAAAACTGGCAGCCAGGAAAGAAGAGTTTGTCAACAGGATGGTAAAACTCTGGATATACATTCAAACTTGGGAATGAGAGGCTGGAGAGTAGCCCCACAGAAAATACAGGGATCCTTGTTGACAGAAAGTTGAACACGAGTCAGCAGTGCCCTGGCAGCCAGGAGGGACAGCCATGTCCTGGGGGGCATCAGGCACAGCATCACCAGCCGGGCAAGGGGGGGGGATTGTCCCGCTCTGCTCTGCACTGGGGCAGTGTCACCTCGAGTGCTGGGGGCAGCTTTGGGCACTGCAGTAGTGAAGATGGTGAAGGGCCTTGAGGGGAAGCCCCCTTGAGCCAGGATGACTGAGCTTACTTGGCTTGTTCAGCCTGACAAAGAGGAGACTGAGGGGAGACCTCATTGTGGTTTATGACTTCCTCGTAAGGGGAAGGGGAGGGGGCAGACACTGATCCTCTTCCCCTTTGTGACCAGTGACTGGACGTGAGGGATTGGCTTGCGGTTGTCAGGGTAGGTTTGGGTTGGATATTAGAAAAAGTTTCTTCACTCCGAGGATGCTTGGGCACTGGAACAGGCTCCACTGGGAAGTGGCCATTGTACTAAGCCAGAGTTCAAGAAGCATTTGGACAACGCTCTCAGGCGCATGGTGTGATTCTGGAGGTTGTCCTGTGCAGGGCCAGGAGCGGGACTTCATGGTCCTTGTGGGTTGCTTCCAAATCATGATATTCTATGATTCAGTGATTCTAACAGATGAGGAGAACAGAAGTTGTTTTGATGATCATCACAACTCTAAGGCAGCCATTACAATTAGCTTCCCTTAGAGTATCATTGACTTGTGGGGGGGCAGGTTGTGAAGGGCACCTGATGGTGCCAGTGCTGTGGATAAAAGCAATGTACAGAGGTGATGTCATTCTGATCTTCTTGCCTCATTGCCTGGGGTGCTGTAGGGTTGAATCAAGAGAGGGATTGTTTCCTAAGCGTGTAGTTTTGGTGATTTGGTACCAAAGAATGGCGCTGCCTTAAAAAACAATGTAGTAAGAAGTGTTCTTATTTATTTTGTTTTACTGAATGTGCTCCTTCTTTGTTCATCTAAGGAGGAAAAGATACTATTTATGTAATTAACATGCAAAATAGGTTGCTTGTGAAATGTGCATTTTGACAATAATGGTAATGAATGTTCCTTTCTGTAAAGTACAGACAGAAAGACTTGAAAGCTGTGTATTTCAGTCTCCTAATTTGTTACATCTAGGAAGTTGAGATTAGCTAGTCATGTCTTCTCTTGTTTTTCTCTTCCTCTTCATGCACCATACAGAGATACCAGTTGCAACAATATGATTTGTTGTAAGGTTTATTGTCTAAGAATTTCTGAGTGGCCACTAAAAAGCTGATTGTATAAATCAATAATAAGTAAGGGAAAAAAGAAAAATCAATGTGGTATCTCATCATTTGACATAAATGTAAGCTTATATTGCTTCTAGAAATAACAACAAAACCCTGTAAGGAGAACATGGGATCATATTTCTTGTCTTGTATGCTTAGACTTTATCCTGACATGCCTAAGAGGACTTTTAAAATTTCTCTAAATATGACAGCATATTCTCTACAGCCTAGATGAGATAGATCCATGTAGTTAGTTCATACTAAAAGCTAAATGAGCTTAATTTGTAATGAGATTAGTATTAGAGTGGTTTCTATTTTAATGGATATTACTGAAAATCAAGTAAAATAATAGATTTGGAAACTTATGATTGAGAAGTAATATGGTCTTTAATCACA
Source organism: Edolisoma coerulescens (assembly GCA_013397115.1). Lineage (NCBI taxonomy): Eukaryota > Metazoa > Chordata > Aves > Passeriformes > Campephagidae > Edolisoma > Edolisoma coerulescens. Next base: position 45,940 of record VWZW01004127.1, read on the forward strand.
TTAGTATAACCTAACAGGGAAGAAAAGTGCTCAGATACTCATGAGAATGGGACTTGTGGCTTTAGGGATAAAATAAAAGTATAAATCGTAATTATTCAAAACTTCTGCTGTCCAATATCTTTGGAATAGAGTATATGCATTGAACTTCTATTTACTTAATAGAACTTCAGTTTTTCACCTTTCCTAAATTACAGTGTTGTAATCTTCAGTTTTATATACATGAATAAGACTTTTTTCTTGTCATGAACTTCATATTGTGTTAAACATTTAAAATATGAATTAGTGTGGAACATTTAAAGATGTACCATTCAAAGGTTCAAATAAATTTGTTAAGGCACTTAAGATTATTCTCGTCTATTATTGCACATAAATTCATTACAGAATGTATGGTATTTGAGTTTTTGATTGTACTTCTACTTTTCCTGGGTTTTTTTTGTTTTTGTTGTTTGGGGTTTTTTGTTTGGCTGGTTTTTGTTTGGTGTTTTTGTTTTTATTTTGTTTTGGGGTTTTTTTTTTTTTTTATTGGTAGCTTTTGGTCCTGATAGTCACAATTGGGCCTTGTCTGGTATATAGATATATTTATTTTTAAATGCTGTGTGGTAAAAATCTTACTCCTTTTAGATTAGTGTCTAGGTTGCTATACTGATTTTTTTACTGTTATTTTTGTTTTATGCAGGGTCACAAAACTCTTTTCTCAGCAGTTATGTATGCCTGACATACATGCATCACTTATCTGTTTCAAGGAAAAGAATTTCTGGCTAGGACACTCTGTTAGAATTTTAATTCTTCTTTTGAAGACTGATAGATACCTTGCTGCAGAAATCTTTTAATTCTCTTTTTTATTTGGAAACATTTTTAGCCTGTTGTATTTAATTTATCATAATTTCGTGTATCTCAAGTAGGCCACTGATGCTGTTTTTTCCTTAAAAAGTAATGTGAGGTTTTTGGAGGAATGTATGAAATTTTCAAATTCAAACAATTAATTTAGAAGATAATGTTGGAGCAAGGAATAATCTTCTGCCATTCATGCAGTAGATAAATTACAATATCTTAACCTGTTTTCTTTAGAAGATGACATTAAAGACATGTAAAAATAGCAGTAAACCTTTTCTTATAACATTGTTAATTAATTAGGTTTCAATTTTGATCTGGAGGAACTAAAGCTAATCTTTTTGTCCTAGACCTTGTAACGTTTCAAAACCTTATCAACTGATTATACTCTAGAGGGGTTAAAATAGTACTAGCTTGCCTCATTATCTGCTCTTGAAAATCTTCAGCTTGCTGTGCAAATCTATATTAAAGCCCTTTAATGGGTCCAATTGAAAGAAGCATAATTCTACCTTCAAGCATTAATTAACACTGATAAATTTTTCTTAACTTTTGTACCTTCACCTGATTGTATTTTTCTTTGTAATAAAATATTTTTATTAAATTAAGACAAATGTATACAGACATTATTACCATCTAAATACTTTATTTTCAGTGGCATGTAAGCTTGATTATTCTTGTGTAATGAGGGACATGAGGATAATTTTGATAATAAGGAGTTCAGATGAATGTGTCAGCAGTGTTGAGATTATGTGAATTTTATAAACGCTTCACAAAAAAAGTTTGCCCCGTGAATAAGATTTATAGATACTGCAGACAAAGTATGTTGAAGGGGACACTAACACAATTTTTTTTTCTTTAAGAAAAAAGTGGCTCAAGTTTTACATTGGAAAAGGGTCAGCCTTCCGTGGTGAAACGTATGTTTTATGTAGCACCTTTGAACTGCATCAGTGAATTATCATATGTCTTTTGCCTTTCTGCTTGACATCTTCTAGTTAGTTTTCTCATAAAATTAAGGGAAGGAAACCTTGTTAAGGAGCTGATCTCAGTGAGAAAGATGGGAAGAAAAATACAAACAGTTGAAAATTGCTGATTTTGGTTTATTGATAGAATACTACCTGAGGTAGGTAGTATGATGACTATGGCTTATACCTGTGGGCTTTTTTGACTGGAGAAATTAATAAGCTCTCAATTACAGTGTACCTTTACAGCTGATTAGTATTTTTGTATGAATTCCCAGTAGGAATTCTTTTTCTACCAGTTGAAAATGTGTTTCTGTGAGGTAGCTTACTCCATTTTGAGGAAATAGCTTTTAAACTTAACTTTTTCCTACTTAACTCTGCAGAAAAGAAGCTATATTGGGTATTTATACAGGTGTGCTGTAAATCTGTGCTTTACCTCTTCAATAATTCATGTGAGTGGCCATTCCTGAAGTTGGCTAGAGCTTCTGGGTCTTTATTACTCAGCCTTCATATTCTTAGTGGCGTTTCTACAGAGATAGCCTGAAATGGTACCTGCACTTGGATTAGACAGAAAAATGAAAAGTGAGTCAAAAAATGTGATGTCTCTTGTCCTCTACCCAGTATGCTAGTTTGAAATGCATGATTTCTTGAATATTGAGTAGAACTCAGTAGTCAAGCCTAGAAAGAAGAGGGATGTGATCTTTATGATTTTATTCATACTCTTGTGTTAGTGTCTAGTTGGGAAATTTCTTTTCAGCCCAGGTAAGAACAGTTCTGTAGCTAGTGAGAGTTACAATAGAGTAGCCTTTTATCTGAGCTAAAAATGGTTTCTATAGCCATTGGAATCTACTTTTACTGTATAAGAGATTAACTTCTTTACTGTTTCTAGTATGTTAGTTGGTCATTGACACAAATTTTTTTTTTTTTTCAGTTCTAAAGTCGGTATGGTTTTAAGGGGTTGGATTTTATTCCCTGTTTTAAGGACATTTGATGAGGAAGCTTTTCGTATATCATAGCTTCTTACTTGAATACAAGCAGATTTCCTGAAATTCAAGAAAATGGTTATGCTTTAAGGATCAAGTAGCAGAAAGAAGCAGGCAGTGCCCTGTGAGATTAGATTCTGGCCTTATGAATCTGTTGACAACACTTTGGAAGGAGCTTGTCAGAAGAGTTGATCACAGCAACAGCTGTTCTTTATTTACTACACCTGATCTGGCAGCATCGATGTATATGAGTCTAATGAAATACTGCTGTGTCAGGCATAGATGCTAGTAGGTATTGATTCCCACTGATCTCAGATTGTCATGCACTCTTCCAGAGGCAGAGGCTAACTCACTTTGAGGACCTTGTATAAGCCTTGTTGGAAAGGAAAGCATAGAAAAAAAAAATCTAAACCTAGTTCCATCAAGATTGTGCTCTTCAATGAAGATAAGAGAAAAGCTCATTTAGTGGAGTATTGGTTTTGGTTTGAAATTAGTGGAGAGAATAGAGGATAGAAAGATCCTTTGGATTTTCTCTTTTCTGACCTAGAAGGTTGTGCGGCCGCTGTTTCAAAGTAGTGCTGCTAAGAAGAGAGGAAAGAACAGAGAATAAATTTATTAGGCAGTGTTGCTGTACAGCACTGTGTTATGAATTGTATAGAAAATCTGATCTGTCCTGGTGTAGAGAATCACTAGCTGGGGCAAGACGGTCAGATTGTATTGTCAGTATTTGCTGCAGTTTTCCTGAGAGCTCAGTAGAGTGACACGGACAGTAAATTTCTAAGTGCAGCAGATGCATTACTGCAATACACACTATACTGCTTGGTATTGATGCTGGATTTATTATGGAGCTACAGGTTTTCTATATTGACAAAATGCTGTCTCATTTCCAAATTAGAGGCGTGGTTTTGCAAAGAACTGCCTCTAAATTTTTCTGCTTTGCGGGACAAGGAGCTTCTGTGTTCCTTGTTTCAGAGATGGAAAACCTGTTATGGAAAACCTGTTGAGGAAAACTGCATGTGCCAGAAACAGTACTTGGCTCCCTTACCAATGCAAAAATGCATCTGCTGGCAGTGCTTGCTTGCAGCAGAAGGAACTGAGAGGAAGGGATACAAAGGACTGTAAGATATTAATGAAAATACCAGTAAAGCTTTGTTTTAGTGAATGAGAAGGAATGTGCTGCAGTGGAGTTGTAAGGAGCAGCTTGAGTGAAAAGGAGGTGGTGCATACCATAAAAAAGTTTTCTCCAGGCTGTGAGCTATTCAGTAGGTTGCTGGTGAGAGATGGTTCCGTTGCTGCTAGTGAAAGTGTGGTGCTAGAGTTGCATAAAGCCACAGTTTATTTCCACCACATGTTCAGGTACTGAAAAATTCTATCAGGTGTTTCGATTAAGATAGCAAACTTTGCTGAAGATACCAAATTAATCACACCAGACAAGTCCAAAGAGGGCAATAGGGAACGCGGTGTTTATAATAGATTATCTTGTTTGACCCGTCCTTAATCTATGGGTCAGGTGAGAATTCAGGAGCAAGGCTGACTAATAGTAGAGAAGTAAGTACATGTTCACCACCTGCAGGATGAACAGGATGAAGTCAGCTGCTCATATTTCTGGTCTACTTCTCTGTAGAACCATTTTGCTTGATCGTTTTAAAAAAGGTTTAAAGAATCTTGATTTTCTTTTTTACTGCCTGCAAAACAGACCTGTCCTTTTCCAACAGCACATATATGGTAGGAATGCACATTTGAATGGGCAGCGTTTTAAGAATGCGTTTCCTTGTACATATCTCTATGTTACCATGTTGTATTTCGTGTGTAATATTGATAGAAATAGACATTCAAAAATTCTAATTCATTTTGGGAACGGATTTATAGGTACCTGCTTGCAGGTTAATACTTTTTCTCAGAAACCATTTTTTAAGTTGGTTTATCTCAGGGAATCCTGGAGAGCATGGGATTGGATGAGGAAGAACAAACTTTGGTGTTATGAAAACCAAGTGAACTCCCACTTCAATTACTCTCTATTTGTGGTTGCTTTTTTAAATTTGTTTAAGATTGTTCTGGCAGAAGGTTAGCAATGAAAAGTAAGAATTAAAAATGGGACATGCACTCAAAATACTGTTGTTACGTGTGTTACATTTTATTCCATTGGATATCAGTTGCTATTTTTCATTGTTTTTTCATCCTTGTTAGGAGACAAGTTTTAAGTTGACTGCTTAGCTGTGAATACAGGTATGCTCTGGAATCTATGGTAGAATCAGGTAGCATTGGTGGCATTTTACTTTTAAAGCAGTATGGATTTAAAAATAATTTGGATTTTGTATCATAACTAGCTACTGTCATTCAGACTCTGAAAGGACACTACAGACTGCAGAATGCAGCTGATGACTCTCACAGCATATGGTTACCTTTTCATTAACTATTTGCATTGAACTTCTCTATGTCCTACATCTGAAAATAATTTAAGAATCTAATGAATAGTTATGAGATGAAAGAAAGTGAACTTCTTTTATTACTTTTTTTTTTCTTTTGTTTTTTTTCCTTTGTTTCGGAAGACTGTATAAAAATATGACTAGCAGTGCTTTTTGTTAAATGTGCGTATGAGTGCTCAAGAACCATGAGGATTAATAAAGTTGAAAAAATATAGAGAGAAATTTAAGAAAGCTTAATCAAGGGAAGATATAAAATGTTACTGGCACATTTCTAATGGTATATACTTATTGTTAAATTCCTGCTAGAAATGAAAACAGGAGTTGGAAGGAGAGGAGGAGTTAAAAGTGTGATAAGTCAACCTCAACTACTTGGTGAGGAAAAAGAGATGATAAAAGGGAGAAAATATGTCACAAAATGTTGAAGTACAAATTCTGAGGAGAACTTCAAAAGAAATTATATTTCCACATTTAATATTTAATAAAATAATTTTGTTACTAAATTAATTTTTTTCCTGCATAAGATGTCAGGATTTTTACTTTATTTTTTTCCGTGTGGTGTATTAGAAGTGGACTACTGCACAGTGAAAGCTTCTGATAAAGAATGCAATGAAGAAAGCACAAAATTTGGCATTTATTTGTTACCCTGATCCTTTTGGTAATAGAAATCAAATGCATGCCCTTTGTTGCATTCATAGATGGACTCCTTTAATATTATTGTGCGTAGATCTGATTTTTTTCATTACATGCTTCAGCACCTATTGTGTTGTTGCATTTCTGTATTAGCAGCAACATTGAAAGATATATCAGTTTTGCATTTCTGCTAGATAGTTTTTAGTCCAGTTTGAGTTAACTTCTTCACATGAAATAAAACCCACTCTTATTTACATTTTATGAACTTTGTGTAGAGGTAGCTGTGCAATACTGATTTAGTAGTGCAGTCTGATCTGATTTCAAAATGCAGAATTAGGAGTTGGTTTTTCCAACTTTTTTTTCCTCAACTCCCCAAATACAAAAATTTGGAAAGGACTTAATCTAATAATAACATGTACAGCTGTTGTTTCATAGTTCTTTCCACATGCTTTTAATGTAGCAGATTAAAAAAAAATTCACTGAAGACTGGAATTTCAGTGATGATATCTGCAATATCAAACAGTATGTAACTTCTGGTAATTGTATCCTAACTCACTTTTTTTTTTGGAATCAGACTCCTAGCATTAAAGAGTTACTTTTGTCACCCCTTTCACTGTCTCCACAGTGAAAATTCATAAATGGGTAAAAATGAGACTTTAATTTAAAACCTATTTTTTTTGTCTCTTCACATAGAGTATGGACAGATCATTTTAACATCCTCCTGATGTGAAAAGACTTATGTGTTCAGAGCTAAGACAAAAAAAGGCTATTGTGTCCTTTTGGTTTTGATCTGTTGTTTTCATAGCAGATTTTCTCGGTTTGACTTAGTATGTGATTTTGCTTCCTCTTCAGATTGATGTGAAGTTATTTAAAAAAGGAGTTGTTTACTGTCAAATACTATGTAACAGTATTGTGGAAGAAAAAAAAAATTGTATTCTTCTGTAGGTAAAGAGATGCCATGGGAAAGGATGAAAATTAGTTCGGGAATGACAGTCCTCTGAGACATTAAAAGGTCTGCTCCACCAGGTCACAGTGTTTCTTTCTGTGTACTGTTGCCTGGAGCACTCTGGGCTCTTTGATTCTTCCCAGCTAAACAGAAGGGTAAAATCAGATTCTTTTGGTTTTCATTAGAGCAAACTCATTTTAGAATAGGTTTCTTTCTTGGAAGTTTGTCAGAGTGTACTTTAGATATCTTAGTTATGTAGGTTTTTATGGTTCTTGACCACCAAGCTGTCAAACATTGCTTTTGCCCAAAATATTCAAACAAGTATGAATGAGTCAACTCAAAGTGTAAGTTGAGATTGTTCTTGTGTAGTGTCAGACTGTCTTTATAGTATCTAGACAAAAATCAGTAGATACTATGGGAGTAGATGAATTCCTGATGGGTGTTTTACCTGGTGAAATCTGTCAAAATAACCTCATGTAGGAGGTTTCCCCGTGTGTTGATCAAGTATCCTTTTTTCTCTTTTGTTTCCCTTGCCTACCAGAATAAGGTAGTCTTTAAGGAACACTGCTCGTGTTCTCTGCTGTAAGAAATCAATCTTTACTCTCCTATTATATGAAGTAATATATAGGTTGAGGAAGGAAAGTACAAAACCAGCTGCACCAGAAAGGGCAGGTGATAATTTACTTAATTGTCTGTATCGCAGAAATTCCTTTTTATGACCCTTATTTCTACCCTCATGGCTCCTGAGTAATACTTCTAGGTTTTTTTCCTTCTTTATAAGCATGGGAAATAAGCAGGTATGAGAGTAAAAGTTCAGTTCATTTAGAGGAAAACATAAGAGCATGTAAAGTGATACCCCAGAAAAATGCTTTGAAATGTAACAGAATTTTTCTCCATGCAAGTGTAACTCACCTAGATAATGTTTCACTACTGCTGCAGTAGATGTCTTTGTAGACTACTCAGGTGAGTTTGCTGCTTAGTGATTGATGTGGTATATTTGCCTTTTGGTTGATTCAAAGTACTAAGTTGGTCAGTTGTGGAGATAAGTAATTAGTGTGCAAGTCTGATTTGGGATAACCTGTCTGGTTATTCTGCAAAGCATTCACAGTAAGTAGTTTATTTAATCTGTGCAATACAGAACAAACATTTGAAATATCTAGTTGCACTTTTGTACCATCATGTCTCCATTCATTCTCTAAATTGCTCGAAAACATCCCATTCAAAACAGATCCCAAATATCTCTGATTTCTCTTCACAAATACACATGTGCTTACCAGTTTCTGCACAGTGTATAATGAAACTAAGTAGTAATATGATGTACCTGTGTACTCAGAAATTAGATGCCTTAAAGAGCTGGAGCTTTTATGAAAATGTGTGTTTGTGAATTTTTAGGTCAGAGCCAATAGTCACTTTCAGATAGGTGAGATTTTTAATGATGTTTTAAGGGTGTCTGCAAGTACAGACTTTTGTTTTGATAAATGTTAAGTAAGTAGTAATGAGCTAGAAGGAAGACTCAAAGGAGCCGCTTACTCCAATTCCATGAGGACCTGGGAGTGGGAGGGTAACAAACAAAATTACTGGTGCTTTCCATAGTAATGTGGATACATACCTTTTTAAAGATTCAACTAAATCATCTCTGCCAGCAACAGTTTATTTCTGTAAGTTTATTAATATGTCTAAAGAGCAAATGTTTTGTCTTTTGAATAGTGAAAATGTGACTTCAAATGTACTGTTTTGTGTGTTTTTTACTCAGCACATTTTCATTCTTTTTTATGTCTGACATACTTATGAACCAGATGTAAGCTTTAGACACTGAAAACTCTTACATGTATTATCAGACGTATTGTAGAATAATCTAGAGGATTATTGTCTTGTTTTTAATTTTTTATGTTTCTGTACACATTTCATTTTGGCTTGTGTATTAAAAGCGAAGCAGATAGACTTCAATGCTGACATGAAAGTTTCATCAGTTTTGTACCACAGTTGTGATGTCACTGCTAGGAAAATATTATAGATTAATGCCCTTTTTATTCAGAAAGAGATGGGACAGAACAGACTGTGGAATTAAAGCAGACTCCTGCAGAAAAACACAGAGCTCTAATAGGCATTGAAGAGTGAGGGTGTTTATTGCAAGTGTCGTGAGAATCAAATGAAATTATCACAGAAACTTGAAGTTCTTGTTTTATGGCAGTGAGATTTTTCTGTATGTGGGTGAACTAATCCATAGTATGTGTTGAGCAATGTTGTATTATTTTCCTTGAGCTGCAAATTCAGACAGACTTAATTCTGTTTAAAACTATTTTGTATCATAATCGTTTTGGTAGCCTCACTTAATAGTCATTTCTGTTTACTGTCACAAAATCTGGAAGTTATGGAGAATTTTGAATTCAGCTCTTTGGCTTAATTTTTGATGTGCTAGAAGTGCAAGTTAAACAGTATTCTAATGTTTTCTTAATCCATAAACACAGATATTACTTCTGTAAATGACTATTTTTGTAGAAGCTTCACTGAGTAATTTCCATTCAGTTCTGCATTTATAGGCTTCTTTGTTCAGTAGCAGCAGGATATTTGGTTCCTCATTTGCATTACTGTGTCTTACAGTCATTCAGCTTTGTATGATTAAAGTACTAATGAATTAAAATAATGGTGTAAAAACTGCATATGTCAGGTAGTTAAATTTCATAGGCATAAAACACAGGACACGCGTGCTCTTTTGCATTTGCTTTTTGTCTATGAACAGATTTTTTTTTTTTAAATAGAGACTCACAGGACAGCAGCAGGAGATAAACAGCTTAATGCAGAGAAAAAGTGCTGTGGATGAGGAAAATGCCCGTTTGAAGAGGGAATTCGGTAACTTGAACCGGAAATTTAAAGATAAAAGACAAGAACTTAAGGTATATTGACTTGTACATAGTTTCATAAGACTGCAGCTTTGAAGTACTTCTTTAAGCAATGTCAGCCTTTGTGGCACAGAAAGTGACAAGCTTAGAGAAAAAATTGCCTTAGGCCTTGCTATACCTTACCGTTTTCTCACATACCAACTGAGAAAGATGCTTTAAAGCCAAGAATCCAAGCTTATAACTTTCAGATAAATAGTTAATGATGGAAATGGAGCAAAGAAAGTAGAAGTGTGAAGATGTGGCTTCTTGTAATTAGATTCTGATGGGACTGGCATTATTAATTGATAAAGCTGAGGTCTGGGAGGATATGTCTGTGTGGGTCTCAAAAATAGCTGGGGACAGCATCAAAGGCAGCTTGATCAATTAATGGGCTCTTTGCAAATGTGTACTCATCAAAGCTGTCATCCAGCTAAAAAATATGACCCTTCCACCTGCATGAAAGAGGCCAATAAAAGTACACAGGTGACCTTGGCCATCAAATATAGAAGAAGCTGCTGTGAGGGTAAAACTGCACAGTTTATATTTGCTGATTAGTTCTCACTTTTTTGTTTATCGGCCCTTGTGGTACTGTTCTACAGGACACTGAGGAGTGTGCACGGAAGAAGGAAGAGCAAAACAGACTGGTTATAAAAAACCTGGAGGAGGAAAATAAGGGATTAAATATATGCTGTGCTGACCTGCTAAGTGACCTGGAGAAACTGAGGAAGCAGGAGGCACAATGGAAAAGAGAAAAATCTGGCAATGATGCCAGAATAAAGGTATGAAGTGGAATGGACTCCTGGATGTTATTTGAGAATTAACTTCTCCAGACATTTCACTACAAGTTATTTTCTTTAAATAGCAAGTTATATATTCAAATCTACCAGTGGGGACTCGCATTCATTTACATTCTATCACTTAAGACCCACAGCTTTTTAAAAATTGATGCTGCAAAGCAGGAATCTGACTTCAAATAGTCATCTTAAAATGTAATCATTAAAAAATAAAAGATACTGTACTTTGAGATTATATATATATATGTGTGTGTGTGTGTGTGTGTGTGTGTGTGTGTGTGAAATAATAAAGCTTAAAAGTATTACCACAATTTTTTTTCTTCATTTGTAATTTATTTACCTATAATCTTGTTGCAGTAGACTTGATCTTCGTTGCTTTGGAAGAACATGTAGTTCCAAATACATTGTGTCCTAGCCTCCAAAGGTCTCTATTGTGTTAGGGGTCTTATTATTGCTTATAATATATTAAAAAGTTTATGATAATTTATGGTAAAGCAAAAAAAGGAAATAACTGAATGCATGGTACAGAGTGGTTTATCTTTTATTTAAATGATACTTTTTCTTGTTTCCTGGTGGATATTGGCTAGTGTTTTTTAAATTCCTCAAAGAAATGAGCCACAAACGTGCTATCTTAGTGTTCAACAGCTGCCTATATACACACCTAGGTAGTGGATTCTTTTTGTTTACATGACTAATGTATGCTTACAATGCTGTGTTCTTTTACGTTATCAAAGTACATTCATTGCAGTAACTATCTAATTAACACCTCACCCAGAAATGCCCTTTTTCACTGTACTAGCAATTTTGGTGATGCTTCTGATTTTTGTGGTGATGGAAACTCTTTTGAAAGAGCTTAATTCAGATCTCTTAATATGGGAAGTAAAGTTCTTGCAAATTGGCTTCTTTGGACTGGTTATGTTGAAAGTGCTACAGTGTTCCCAGGACAAGAAATGATTTGTTGATTCTTGGGAGAGAAAAATCTAGTGTGTGCCAAACTGATAAAATAATTTTTAAGTTGTCAAATGTAGTGCTTGTAATATTGGACAAATTATTGAAAATCTGTTACCCATCCCTTCAATGAACACAGAATAACTTTTATGTCTCTGTCTTCCTGGCTGATGAGGCACACTGATGAGTGAAAGAGCTGGGTGATTGTAGGGATGGGAATTAGTAGTGTTGGTATTTCAGAGGGTTGTTGCAAGCAAGTTAAGTTGGTGTCTAGAGTGTGACAGAGGGAATGGGTGTTGCCTGAGACAGCCAGAGGTGTCACACAGTTGGATTTGCTGTTTACAAACAAGGAAGAACTGATTAAGAAAATAGTAATCAGTGGCAGTCTTGGCTATAATGACTGTGAAGTTGTCAAGGCCAAGACCTTGAGACAATGATGGAAGGAAAGTAGCACGGTATAGTCCTGGAGTGAGAAGCAGAGTCTTCAGCTGTTCAGGGAACTTGTAGGTGGAATCCTGTGAGAAGCAGCTTTGAAGGGTAGGAAGCTCAGGAAAAACTATCATGTCTTTAAAGACAGCTTCCTCCAAGCCCAAGTATGGTCCACTGTGATATTCAGGAAAAAAGTGTATGTATCAGGAGATCAGCTTGGCTATACAAAATTCACCACTAGAGTCCAGGAGAAAACAGTATTCAGGAAGTGGAAACAGTGAGAGCTGTAGAGGAGGAGTTCAGAAACATTGTCTGGAGGGGTGGTGGTAACCTGCCTGCAGTTGAGAGTTGCAGATAATGACTGGTATAACCAGAGTTTCTCGCACTGCTTTATCAGTGAAAGGCTGAACAAAGAAAATGGAATCTGCTGCTGAAATGGAACGATGAGTTAATTACAAAAGCTAATAGATACAGCAGAGGTACTAAATATTGTCTTTGCCTCAGTGTTCTCCAAGATGTCCTCAAAAGTTTGTGCCTAGAGAGAGACTTCAGTGTGAAGTACTGAGGGTGGATGTGTTGGACGATGCCTGAGAGAACTCGACTAGTACCCATCCTTTGGGACAACCTGAGATGAACTGCATCCAGGGCTGCTGAGAGTGTTGGCTGCCTCTCAGCCTTTAATTTGGGAGTAGAATCAGCTTCTTTTTGTACATGTTTTTCAGTAATAAAAATGGAATATAACAGTACTAAAGATGTGTTGTATACAGACGTTATCCATGTTAGTCTCCTCTATCTGAAAGAATAAAAAGAATCCTTATCAAAATGAGCTAGCTCAACATTGCCTTCAAAATGTGTATTAGATGGTAGAAATGTAACATCTAAATCACAGATTGCTTCTTTGGAAAAGTGGTCGCCTGTACAGAAGCTGAGCTAAGTATAACTAGCGCCTTTTTTTTTTTTTTTTCAGTCTTTAAAATTCCCTTGAAGAAAAGTGCCATTTCTCACTTTCAAAGACTGGTTGTTTTTCCTGACCTACTATAACCTGAATTCGGGTATAAAATTCAACATCTTCAAATTGAGAGGAAGGAAAAGCTGCTATGGCTAGTTTGTCCTTTTAAAGAACATTTCTTTAAAGTTTTGTCATATTAGCTGAAATCAGAGTGAGACAGGTTAACAGGAGGATGCTTGATAAGGTGGCTAAAAAGTTGACAATAGTGTTTTATTGTTTGTCTTTTCTGTATATGGCTTCATATAAATAATGTACAGTGTACAGAAAGTTGACTTAGGTCTTTGCTTTCTGCCTAAAGTAGTTCTTGAGAACTTCTTGTGCTTCTTTTGTGCTTCCCAGAGCTTATATCAGCTTCCTGTATGTCCTAGAAGTGAACAAGTGGAAAAGCTGTCAATCATCTGTCTCCCTGTCTAAGAATCAATTAGGTATTTGAGTTATTTGGTTGTTCTTTAGGTGGAGATTACTTAAGCTATTGTTTATTATCAAGATGAATTTTTCCCCAAACTCAAATCACAAAAGGCTTTGTATGTAGATGAAAAAATGTCAGACTGGCAGATTTTAAGTGGAGATGAAGTAAAAGATAGTGGAATTGCGTACTGGTGGGTTGGTTGTTTGTTTTTGTTAATTTGTAGTTAGCACAGTACTTTTTGAAGTTTCTAAAGTCTGAAGGTCAGAACTTTCATAGAAACAGCCATCTCTCTCAAGAGGAGCCTGGGATTTTAGTTCCACTGAAAAATGAGAGTTTTATTGAGATGGGACCTTGAAAAATTGCTCTCACTTCTGTCATAATATATAACAGGAAAAAACATGAAAACAAAGCTACTGTCTTTGAAAGTGACTTTCAAAGCGTTTGAAGCTACAAATAACAAAACTGTAGTGTTAATTCGTAGTGACTCCATAATGGGCTTAACTGTGCTGCCTCATGCCTTGGTTTTTTTATGCTTTTCGGGTTTGAAGTTCTTCTAAATTCACCTTTTCTTGCTGTCTTGTACTGTGTCTTCTATAAATATGCATTTTCTCTCTCATATAACTGAATTATTTGATATTTTGACTTACTGTTGTAAATGGCTTTTTTTTAATAGGCTTTAAAAGCTTGAATTCTAAGCAGTCCATTGAAATGGACTGTAATTTGAAAACCCAGATTAGGAGTATTTGTGCTAGGTAAATTTTCACAAATTTACTTAGCATGTTTATGCAATGAACTTTTTTGGCTACTGTATCAACAAAAAGGGAATCTGATAAATTCCATGTGATCTTCAAAAATGCAGATACTCAGAAATTGAGTGTAAAAAATAGGTTATTTCATGGTCGAAAATACGATGTTGACAAAAAACTCAACATGAGGCGATGTGCACTTGCAGCCCAGAAATCTGTGTCATGGGCTGCATTGAAAAAGATGTGGTCAGCCGGTCAAAGGAGGTTATTTTCCTCCTCTGCTGTGCACTTGTGAGACCCCACCAGGAGTGCCCTGCATAGTTCTTGTGTTCCCAGTATGAGAAGGACATGGTACTCCTGGAGCAAGTCTGGAGGAGGGCCGTGAGGGGTCTGGACCACCTCCACTACAAAGACAGACTGAGCAAGTTGTGGCTGTCCAGCCTGAGGAAGAAAAAGTTGTGTGGAGACCTCAATAGCAACCTTCCAGTATCTGACAGGTGCCTACAGGGAAGCCAGAGAGGGCCTGTGGTGAGGTGGTCAGAAACTGTGGTGATAGGACAAGGAAGAGTGGGTACATGTCACTGTTGTACCGGGGACGGCAAGAAATGACACGAGTCCTGTCCAGGAAGAAAAGGAATTATTTATTAATTTACAGACTTGTTTATATTTCTTAGTTCGCTTGAATGGCACAAGGCCATTGGTCCCTGACCATCTACCTCCCAGAGTGATTGGTTAAATCCTGCAATACCCATTTCAAAATATTTCTCTGGTCAGTATCACAACAATACTGCATAACAATCTTGCACCTGCAAGATATAGGGGTTAGTTCACAGAAACTTCTGGTTTTGGCCAGTATCTGTGTGAAAGCAAAGGCTTTCACACAGACACTAGCAGAAAGCTGGAAAACCTCTCTGCAACTAAGCTTTCAGCATCCACGGGTACAAATTGAAAGAGGGAAAATTTAAGTTAGAGATTAGGGAGAAATTCTTTACTATGAGGATGAGGAGGCACTGGAACAGGTTGCCCAGGGAAGTTGCGGATGCCCTGACCCTGGCAGTGTTCAAGTCCAGGTTGGATAAGGCCTTGAGCAACCTGACCCAGTAGGAGTTCTCCCTGCCCATGGTGGGGAGGTTGGAACTAGATTACCTTTCATTACCCAAAGCTTTCTATGATTCTCTTTTAGATTTCTGATTTCAGTATTCAGATGAGCTTTTGTACATCAATATATAATATTTCAGTAGCTAAGGTACTTGTATAACAAGTTTTTCCTTTTCCTATTTTCATGTTTTGCTCTTTCAGTAATGCTTCCAAAAAACTCAAGCTTTCAAAATAGGTTCAAAAGATTGAACTGATTAATTTCTTACTTGAAAGCAAAAGCTGGAGTCACATATGTCACAAATGAAGTACTGAAAGACACTTTTTTTCTTATTTTTAAATTCCGCCATTAGATAACTTCTAAAGTTGTATTTATGACAAAATAATGTGTTACATATTCTTTGTATTGTACCCTGCAATGGATGACAGGAACTTAAATCATTGGTAACGTTAGATTTTTTCATCCCTTCTGTGGAAAACCTCTGCAACTCTATGATCTGGTATTAAAACTAGGCAAATAGAGTTTATTCACAGAATATATGAACTATTGCAATTTTTGTTCACATATTCAGTACCTTTAGCTGCAGAGGAAAAAACCACTGTGAAACTCTGCAATTATTTGTCTGCAAGTTATAAATACCTTATTACACTTAAAAAATTTCATGTGTTGATAGTGAACTGTCTCCTATCATTTTGAATTTTTTCATTGTTCAAGGAAAAAATAAGTTATTCTACTTAGTTTTTGACATTGAATGGTGACTCATTTGTTGGGTACACCAAGTATATAGACTGATATTTGTCAAGAAACAAATTAATTTCCTACCTCATTCACCTGTGAATTTTGCCATTTCCTTACATCAATGTTACTGTTACTAACAAGACATGATAGTTCTTGTACAATTTCATGGAATTTGATTGTAGTACACTTCTGATACATCTAAATACTTAAAATACATTTTTATGCAATTTTAAGGAATTTAATTTATTTCAAAATTAATTATTCACTTTTCAGTTATAGAAATATTTTGACAACCTCAGTATTTGAGGTATTGCTGAAAGTAAAAAATGCATTTCTTTATGTCTTTAACTAAGTCTGTATGTAAATGGAAAACTAATATACTCTTGGCAGTAGATTAGGGTTGATATTCTACTAGGAGGCTTTTATTTTAAATTATTAATGAATCATGGAATATTTGCCTTACTGAGAACGAGTGATTGCATCTGTGAGTAGCATAATTCCAAAGCAGGTCTAAGGCTGTTGCCACTGTCTGAAATTCTGTTCTAGATGTTGCTGTAATATTTATATTTCTATTCTTGCCTCAAAACACTCTGGGGAGAATAGTCATACAAAGCTTCCTGAGGACTCATGTGCCCTTCTGAGGGAACTCTAGCAAGATTTATGTAGAGATTGAAGTCTTGCTTGAGTAAGCTGCCTTGCCTCTGTTTTTCCTGGATACACCTTCACAGTTTGCTGACTAACTTTTACAGTAGGGCTTATGGCAAAAGGCAGACCCTTGCTTGTTTGCATTGTTTTCAGTGAGCGCTTTCAGAAATTTTCTTGTATGTTGTTTCTTTTCCTGCAGAAACTATTCCTTGCATTGAATTAACAGTGCAAAATAAGACCAGATTTAACAAGCAGTCTCAGAAATGAATCTGTATCTGTGGTTCTTAGTTCATATACACAATATTATAAGTTTTTGTGAGAGCATAAAACAGTGAATGCATAGCTGCTTTTTTTTAGGAGCTTCTACATAGAAAACAAGATTTAATCAGTTCAGTAGTTAAATAGGCAACTACTGTTTTGCAAAGATTTGATTCAGGATACTCCTTCCACATCCAGCAATTGAACTAAGGAAAACCTCTTAGAGTAAAGAAGAGGTGGCCACCTAAAATTTGAAATACACGTTTTTTTCTGGTATTTCACATTTTTCATACATGCACATATACCTATATGTATTTGCTTAGACCACAATAAATATATGCATGTATGTATGGACACATCTGTATATCTATATACATAGATAACTTGCACAGTACATTTTAATTATTTCTTCTACATTATCTTTAATGCATATCAAATGCTTTCTTTGCAGAATTTGGAAACTGATTTAGCAGAGACAAGAGAACAAATAAAAAGTTTGCACAGTATATACCGTAACTTGTCGTCTCAGGTAGCTGTGAAACAGGAAGAACTTTTCCAAAAGGATTGTGATGTGGTCAGAGCTAAGTAAGTATTTCATAATAACTTTAATTTAAGTCTGAATCATCTCAAATAGACTGTTGTTACACTTACAGAGCAGTATCATGCAGTAGAGATACTTTTGTTCAACAGTGTGTTTTACCATTCTGTTCCACAAGATGTAAGGCTTTTGGAAGTCTACCGGCTTATGTAGACTCTTTCTGATACATTTTGACTCTTGGTATATCTTACCAGTTTTTAAATAGTGATAGACTTAAAAAATTACACTTTTGTAATTAGCTTTGGGTCAGAGAACTACCAGTCTCTCCACTGAAAGTAACAAAGTAATCATGTGATTAGTGACAGAAACGTTAATTAGAGACACTAAATGCCCTAAACTTGAAAAAGCTTTAAGCCTAAGTTTAACTTTTTAATTAGAGTGATATCTGACAAGTCAGCAAAAGTCTACATAGGCCTATGCTAAAGGTTTAAAAGTGCAGTGATTTACGCTTTATCTTAGGTCTCACACACTATTTCTTTACACTGGATCTGTAAGATTAGTGCTGCATTACTTGTGTCTTTGAAAAGAAGTAAAGGATAGAATGAATTATATGAATTGAAAAGACCACTGAATTCCCCAGAATGAAGGTAATGTCAGAACATGATTGGTAACTTTAAGTGGATTGTCAGGAAATTGTCCATTTTTTACTTCTTAATTTCAGTGGCATACACAGTGTTTCAGTTCCATGTTAGATAAATAATATTACCTTCAATATTCCTTTAAATTGTGGTTTTGCCTGAAGAGCTGCAGTTGGGAAGTAGAAGTCATTGGTATGGATACTTCTATTTACTTTCCAAGCACAAATAATCTTTCTGTAGGGAGTCAATATCTAAGTGTTTTTCAGAAAAAAACCCAAAAAACAAGAAATAGGATGTTTGACGCATCTGACCTAAATTGTCATCTTGTTGAAATCTTTACAAGAAAACTGATGTCTTGGTTTTTTTCATGTTTAAAAAGGAGTAATACCAGTTGGGTTTTAAAAAGTCAATACACATGGGCAAGCTTATTGGGAAATTGTATTGAAAGAGGCAATCAATAGAATTTGTGAAATTCCGCAACGGACTAATAGAATTTATCTCCTGAAATTATTCTCAGAAAAATATGTATGTGTGAGGACTGGGGACAGCAAAGAAGGCATTTTAATCAGGTAGTCAAGTTTGGAAACTTAGTGCTTGCTGGTTTCACCTTAGGATATTGAAACCTGAGTTGGCCAAATCATTGAACTTCAAATTTCTCAAAATGTATTCTTTGCTATTCACTGCAAAACAACCTCTTAGAATTTGGCACAAGCATCTCATTAAAATATGGAATTAAAATAAGGACATTTTTGAACTTTAGGTCGGAACATGAGTTAATAAAGAGATGAACATCATGCTTATTTTAAAGTGAAGTCTTTTTCTATGTTTTTTCCCTATAACCAATCCTCTAAATTTGTGGAAAACAGTTTGGTAAATCAATCATATGGGGTTTTTAATGTGCTTTAATGTTTTCCTACCTAGATACTTAGTGGTATTGCAATGAATAATATTTTTTTTTATATCACTAGTATGTGAGTTACACTTCATGTCTATATGTATATGTTTGATCAGTATCATTATAATTCATTGTCTGCTAACTTCTGTCTGCTAATCTTTCTCAAAGAACAGCTACAACTTTCTTGTTGACATTTCTGTTATGAAGAAAGAAGGTTTAACCTTATCTTATGTAAAATTCACAGTTTCAGTAGTTAGCAATACATACTAAGAATTGCAAATATTCTGTACTTTTATGGTATAGAATACTGAAATTTCTCCTTATCTTCCTGAGATGTCAGTATGTAGAAAAAACTACTTTTCCATTGTTTCTCATTGAAAAAAAATAGTGAAAATTATACAAGTCTTTGTAAACAAAAGACAAACTCTTATTTAATTAAAGTAACAACTCCTCAGTTAAAGGAAAAAATCTGAGGAGAAAATGAAGTCTTTCCATCTTCTCATCTTCCTAGGCCAGAGTCTTACAACTGTGTTGACTTCATGATTAATGCATTTAGTTTTTCCTTTTTATGGTAACTGGGTTTTTTTTAATCGGTTTAAAATTTAGTCTTATAAAAGTATCACATTGAATGCTTGGTTTTCATTTGATGCTGGCAGAAAATTCTTCGACAAATAGTGTGGAAAATACCCTGTTCTCCTTATTATCTTCAGTTTCCCATCATCAATTTCAAACTTTAGAGCTGAAAAAGACAATCTGACTTGCAAATGTGTCCATTCTCGCCAGTGCTGCCTCCCTGTTTGCTGTCTTCCTACTTTCCCCACCCTCCCATTCTGTGAAAACAGAGCAGGGGCACAACTGAGATTGTTCGAAACAAGCTCTGGAAGAAGAAAGAAAGGCAACTGGCTTCCTTCTCTTCTTTCATATGCACCATAGGCAGATTCAGAAAAACACCTTCTGCTGACACCTTGGTAATACTGTCCGAAATTTTTACACTAGGCGCTAAATTCAATTGGAAAAGGAAGTCTCGAAGGGAATATGTGCATACTAGGCTAGTACTCTGTTTCTTGTGCATTCACAACTTCCTGTGTTGTGCATATCTGTCAGTTTGTTAGCAAGAGGTTTTTTAGTTTAACAGTAAATGTGTCTGCAGACATCAAGAGAATTGTTTCCTTCAGCAAATTAGCAGAGATCAAACTTTGAAGAAATACTCCGGTGTAACTCTGGTCCTATGGAATAACAAAATGTTTTTGAAAATACTGCCATGCGTCAGTAAAAGTCTGCCACATACTTTTGAGGTGTGGAAGATAAATTTCCAAGGACCAGTGAAAAATAGTATTTACAGGATCCATCCTGCATAGTGAATGTCTTCTAGAAGCCCCTGCCTTTCTTTTTGGCTTAATTTTTGCAAAGCACTCTTGACCTCACTGGGTTTAATTTCAAACTTCTGAATTACCTATGAAATGCATTTTCTTGTTCTATTTTTCATGTTTGCATTCGGTACAAATTTTCTGGATCTCTTTAGAGTCCCTGGTAACCTTTCCATTTTCATGTTCTGAAACTTGGTGATTTTTGCTTTAAAATTATGCAAAGTACTAGGGTCTAGAACTTTGTGGTCTGACAGAGAGCTCTGGTGGAGCTCTGAACATCAAATTGGAGAGGTTTGCTTGACTCTTTGCAACTTGAGCCTTGCTGTCGCAGGTGTCCAGGAAATACTAAACTGTTTGCAAAGGTAGGAAAATCTGCTTTAAAATGAATTTGAACTTCTTGCCCGTGCAAGTGGAAATGTGGGCGATGACGTCATGCCTTTGGTTCATATCTAGTCCAAATCGATCCCTGATAATTTTCCAACTAGTTTTTTTTGTAATAATGTTGCTATTTTTACTCCCCCACCCTGTGTGCCCCCACCCTGCCCACCACCCCTTCCAATGCAGTTGCTGTTAACTTGTGTGCTACAAAATTATGAGGCAGTCCGATTTTTACTCATGTCTTATTTTGCTGCTCTTGGATTTTTCAGGTTATTCTTTGCTGTGTGCTGCAAACCATTTTGTAGTATTTATGCCATTTCCGTGAGAAGTCATAATTTATAGGACCTGTCACTGTGCTGTATTTTTAAACTACAGGCAATGGAATCTAGAGATTTCTTCAGTTACCCCAAACCATCTAATATTCCCTTGGTAACAGGGGCAGCTGAGGTGCTCAAAGTCCCAGTATNGGCTTAATTTTTGCAAAGCACTCTTGACCTCACTGGGTTTAATTTCAAACTTCTGAATTACCTATGAAATGCATTTTCTTGTTCTATTTTTCATGTTTGCATTCGGTACAAATTTTCTGGATCTCTTTAGAGTCCCTGGTAACCTTTCCATTTTCATGTTCTGAAACTTGGTGATTTTTGCTTTAAAATTATGCAAAGTACTAGGGTCTAGAACTTTGTGGTCTGACAGAGAGCTCTGGTGGAGCTCTGAACATCAAATTGGAGAGGTTTGCTTGACTCTTTGCAACTTGAGCCTTGCTGTCGCAGGTGTCCAGGAAATACTAAACTGTTTGCAAAGGTAGGAAAATCTGCTTTAAAATGAATTTGAACTTCTTGCCCGTGCAAGTGGAAATGTGGGCGATGACGTCATGCCTTTGGTTCATATCTAGTCCAAATCGATCCCTGATAATTTTCCAACTAGTTTTTTTTGTAATAATGTTGCTATTTTTACTCCCCCACCCTGTGTGCCCCCACCCTGCCCACCACCCCTTCCAATGCAGTTGCTGTTAACTTGTGTGCTACAAAATTATGAGGCAGTCCGATTTTTACTCATGTCTTATTTTGCTGCTCTTGGATTTTTCAGGTTATTCTTTGCTGTGTGCTGCAAACCATTTTGTAGTATTTATGCCATTTCCGTGAGAAGTCATAATTTATAGGACCTGTCACTGTGCTGTATTTTTAAACTACAGGCAATGGAATCTAGAGATTTCTTCAGTTACCCCAAACCATCTAATATTCCCTTGGTAACAGGGGCAGCTGAGGTGCTCAAAGTCCCAGTATATTCACCAAAATTGTGGTGATGAAACAAAGCTAAGAAACATCACCTGAAGTGATGTGTGTGTTTTTAATTCTGTTTGTAGCATAGTTACATAGCTTGTGGAATGACAATAGCTGCGCATTTTGTTTACGTCTCTAGGAAGCCACAGGTTACTCTAAAACTGTTGGTAGGGGCATACAGGGACAGAAAGGTTTTATTTATTGTTATGTTTTAGGGATAGAAGGAAATGTCAGATGTGAGCACCAGAGCTGTCTCTACCCTAAGCAATAGTAATGACTTAAATACTGTTACTGGTAGGACAAGGTGTCAAATCTCTGAGTCTTGCTGCACTCAGCTTTGTGGTGTCTTCATGTAGCATGAATCTTGCAATGCTAAAATCAAAGTCTACTAAGGTTACTGTAACAACAATCTTTTTTCAGTAACTGAAATAATTTAGTAATGCTCTTCTATTTTGACTTGAGAAAGACCAGACTGTTTTTCATAGCACACCCTTTCTTGTTGTTTGAAGAGTGCAGGTCACTGTCTGTGAATTTCTTCTTTGCTCTTAAATGGAGTTAAAAGCTCTCAGTGTATGATAGTGTGTTAGTTTATGGGAAGTGTGAGGGTGGTGGAAAAAAGTAGACTTAAGTGTTTCAGCTTGGGTCTTAGCTGACAGAATGTTGTTTTTTCAATTACTTTTGCTGATGGTGACTTTCTTCTTAAAATTGTGTTTCTTTAAGGGGTATGGTATGTTGAAACATTTTATCATCATGTGCTTGTATTTATATGTGTGTATCAATAAAAATCTATGTATGTACATGTTTACATGTAATTTATGTATTTTATGTGTAGATGTATATATTCTTATGTATCTGTATGTATGTATAGATGCCTATATATATATATGGATGTGTATAATGGCCCTTATATTTTAAATGCCACTCATCCTTGTTACATTCAATTAGTAATTTTTTGTTATTTCTTCTGTTCCATGCTCACCCAAGACTAAAATTTTTCTGAGGACTTGACATCCTTATCCTGCTGCAGTGACAGACAGGTGTCTGTCTTGTAGAGTGTTTATTGTTTGCTGCTTAGAGTAAGCACGTTAATAAATGTTTTGATCAGAAATTAATTTTTATCTTGTAACAGTTTTTCTGATTATCATGAGGTTGATTTTGAATACTCGGGAGCAGAGGACACACAAATTAGTAGCAGAATCACAGAAAATCACTGAGTGGCTGAAACTGGCAGACACCTCTGGAGATGGTGTAATATGCTCCTCCAGCAGGCCCAGGCCTCTGCTCCAGCAGTATCAGCTATGGCAGGCTGCCCAGTTCTGTGTCCGGTTTGAGTATGTCCAAGAATGGAGACTCTGCAACCTCTCTACGTAGGCTCTTCCAGCATTTGGCCACTTTTAATGGATAAAAATATTTTTACTATGTTTAGCTGGAATTTCATCTGGTTTTTATTGGTGCTCATTGCCTCTTTTCCTGTCACTGAACACCACTTACAAGAGTCCATCTGCATCTTCTTTTTAGATTGCCATCAGGTATTTATAGATGTTGATAGTTCAGTTGTGACTGAACTTTCCCTTCTCCAGGCTGAGCAGACCCAGCTTTCCCAGCCTCTCTATGTATAGCAGATGCTGCAATACTTTAATCATCTTTGTGGCCCTTCATTGGGCTCACTCCAGCCATGTCCATGTCTCTCTTGTACTGGGGAGCCCAGAACCAGACACAGCACCAAGATGTGCCTTAAGACTTCTGACTGGAGGGGAAGGATCACCTCCCTTGCTTTGCTGGCAGCAGTATCCTCTGTGCAGCTCAGGATGTCATTGGCATGTGGCGCAAGACCACATTACTATCTGATGGCAATTCAGGTGTCCACCAGGATCCCCGGGGCATTTTCTGACAAGGTGTTTTCCAGCTTGTCTGTCCCCAGATTATACTTTTACATGGGATTATTACTCCCCAGGAGTAGTAATTTGCACTTGTCTTTGTTGAACTTCATGAGGTTCCTGTCAGGCCATTTGTCCGGTCTGTCAAAGTCCCTCTCAGTGGCAGCACAAACATCTATTGTGCCATCCCTCTTTTTTGTGTCATCAGCAAAGTTGCCATGCTGCATTCTTGTCCCATTGTCTGGGTCATTAATGAAGATGTTGAAAAGTGGTGGCCCCAGTGTTAGCCCCTAAGCTACTCCTTTAGTGCCTGGCCTTGAACTGGACTTTGCACCATTGATCACAGCTCTTCAAGCCCAGTAGTTCTGCCAGTTCAAGGGAACTTTACTGTCCACTTATCTAGCCTATACCTCATCAGTCTGTCTGTAGCATTTTATGGGAGACTATGTCAAAAATCTTTCGTACTACAATCAAAAAGAAGAACATCCGGTACTCACCCCGTATCCACTGAGATAGTAATTCCCTCAGAGAAGGCTGCCAGGCCAGTTGGTTAGACCGTGGTGCTAGTAAAATCAATGTTGTGGGTTCAGTCCCCGCATGGGCCATTTACTTGAGTTGTACTTGATGATCCTTGCGGTTCCTTTCCATCTCAGAATATTCTTTGAATTTTTGAATATTATTTCCCCTGATGACTCCCAGTGACCATCTTCTCCATTACATGGTCCATCACCTTCCCTGGGACTAAGATGTGGTTGACTGCTCTAGTTTCCCAGAACCTTCTTTTTGAACATAGGCCTTCCTAAAGAACCTGTATCCATGCATGGCAGTGCTTCAGTCATGTGAGTTGTCCCACCTTGTCTTTGTGATCCCAATGAGTCCAGCAGGTGCAGACAGATCTCTCATTCCTCCTGTCATCTACCATGGGGGTGTGCTCTGTCCATTTGAACAGCAGCTTCAGATAGGCACCTGGTTGTGCTTATTTCCAAGTGTGTGGAAAATCACCCTGTCAAAGTTTCCACAAAGGAGACAGAGGAGTCTTGCAGAAATCAACTTTATTTGAATGAAGGGAGTCCACCAGGCCATACCCCTGTGGGGTCTCTCTTGGGTTTTTGGAAGAAACAGCCTCCTTTTATCCTAAACTCCTGACTGCATGTTGCCCTCCTCCTTTCCCCATTGGCTGAGGTACTAGGAAGGTACAGCCTTCTTGAATCACCTACTACATATTCCCCCTGTAAGATGTATCCCCCCTCACCATCATTCATTGCACGGCTGACAGAATTAGCTTTAAGCCCACCCTGGGTGGAGAAGTTAATATTCATAAGTCTATTAAGCCTGCACATTTTTCCCTGAAGTTCAGACTGCACTCGGTTCTAAAACAAACTTGCATGGCTTGATGTTTGTGAAGACCCCCACACCCATTTCTCCAGAACTTGACTGGTCCTTTCAGATTGAGTTGTTTGTGAGGATGTTAACACCCATTTCTCCTATCACCAGGAAGACCCTTAAGAACCTCCCTCATACTTTCAGCACTCTGTTACTTATGTGCATAAGGTGAAGGTCCTCCCTGAACGTTCTGCTGTTCATCACAAGGTCTTTTCTGTCCATATCTACCTGTCTGCTTTTGCTGGCCAGCCCAGGCCCCACCTCCCTCACTTGCCATTTTGTCAACATCTTTGTTCCCTGCCATTCCTGGTTTAAAGCTCCCCTCATCGATTTGGCTCATCTCTTATCAAAGGTGCTTATTTCTGTGTATTTATTTGTACTGCACATTGGTACTGAGTAGTGCCTGCTAAGGTTAGCATCATTTCCATATTGTTCTGTAAAAATGAAATTAAAAAAAGTTCCTCCGTTGATTTACAATGTAAAAATGGTGCCTCATTCACTAAAGAGGAAAGCAAGTTAAAGTACAGGTATGAATAAATCAAGTTTGATTTTTAAAATGTGTTGTAATGGACTGAGTGTTGTGACTGAGTTTCCTTACACATAAAAAGCCTTGAATTTAACATCAGGAAACATGTTAATGTGTTCTGATTGTGCTGTGGTTCTTGTGTGGCTGCAAGATTTAGCTTCCCCCTCCACCTCCTCCCCTTAAGGATATAACTGGAAGTCTGATAAAAGTCAACAAAAAAGATTCCCATTGACCTTAATACACTTTGTGGGCAGACCATTAGAGAATGCATAATACTGCATTCTCAGGTGACAGACATAGATAACTGCATTGATGTTTGCATACAAATTAAAGAGCAGCAATATAGCAGACTGGTCTTGAGGATTCAACATTATCCTGTGTTTTTCTCTTCCACAACCAAATGAACCAAACTGGAGAATCCAGGCAAAATTAATACAATCTGTGTTTTAACTGCAGTGAAAAGATGTGTCGTTTTCTACTATACACATACAAGGAAATTAAACAAGTGCCTGTTTGGAAGCCTGTTGTACAGCTGCCAGAAAGCACTAATATATCACTGTGTCCTTATTTCTAATATGTACTAATTAAATTAGTACATATGCAATACATACTGCAGTGCCACTTTCTTACGTCAGGAATCTTTAATGTACCTCTACCCATGCTAACTTTGGGGAACTAACTACTTTACAATTCATTCAGAACAATAGGACTTAGTGTTAAGTCCTAGTAAGCATGGTTAGCATGTACTTAAGTGTTATCTTGTGTTGCTGTGTTAACAGGCTTTCTGAAATGGTGCCTTTTAACAAATAAAACTGTCTGACTGTCGTATTGTACATGTAATTTAAATTCTTATATAATTATTCAGATGTATCTATATTGAATATTTATATTAATTAGTGGCATAGGTTTTAAGAAAAAAATTTTGGAAACTTCCCTTAAAATTTTTTATTTGTCATTCTGTGTTTTCCCTGGAAGAAAACAATGAAGTTGTTATTGCTGCTTACCTTTTTTACACTAATCTTTGCCTGGACATCTCCAGCAGTGTTAGAAAAATGCATTGATAACTCCTCTTGTTAATGATAGTTCTAGTTATAGAACTGTTATGTATGTGTACAGGTTACAGAGGCAAATCTTTGAGGAAGTAAGAAAGAAGAAAAGGAAGAGAAAAGAACTAATTTTCTTAAGGAAGAAAATCAGTTGGAGTGCTAAATATATATTTTGGTATCTGTATGTAATACTAGTGTGAAATGTGCTAGTGAATTAAAAGGGAATTAAGTAGAAAATATATGAACAGGGATTAATAGATTAATCTGTACTTTTAATATATTTTGCAGAAAATATTCAAAGTTTTAATCATTGTTAATATGTGTTACTGTATTTTGAACTTAATTTAGAAAATCCGTCAGCAGTACAGTAAAATTATCAACAAAGCTGATTATACTAGGTCTATCCTGTGGTTGCATTACAACATCATTCCTATTATTGTCTTTATAGGGCTTTTATTATGTTATATAATACGCACCAAAGTTTTTGCATACTTTTTTTATGGTTGTTGCAGCATGCCGTACCTGGAGACAAAAAGTAATTTATCAGCAAACATACTTCGTGTGCCTAGGGAGTAGATGCATTTCAGAAAAAAAGGGTGCTTCACACATACTCTGCAAGTTCAGGAAGAAGTTTTCTCTTTTTCTGATTGTTCTAGGTAAAAAAAAAATGAAACTTTTTTACAGTCAATGTGTTCTACATATTTTACATTTTGACACTTACTGCTAAAAAGTTAACTGAATATTGATTAGAAAACAATGCAGTAGTGAAAATTAATTTATTTTAGAGCAGTTAAAGCATTACAGGGAAATAGAAAGGCATTCCATTTTGAAAGTTTAGTGTTTTGTAGAAATTTCTCAGAAGTATATGATAAATATTTTATATGTAACTTACAGTGTAAGGCAATTGACAGAAAAATAAATGAAGATAGGAAGCTAATTATCTACAATAAAATTATTTGCATACAATTTTTTAACAGAGGTCATTGTTCTTTTTCTTATTTTCTCTTTATTGCTTGTTTTGCACAGGAAGGAGTTAGAGCAGCTACCGAATCTGTACAGACAAAACACTGAAGATAGAACACAGCATGTTGAGCTGATAAAGCAGCTAAAGGCTCTCAGTGCTGGTGCAGAAAAAGTACTGCAAGACCAAGAGTATGCTCACACAGCTAAAACAACATCATATAAAAAAGTGTGTTACTCTGCTCTATGATCATAGGGTTCATTTTAATATCCATCTGTACAATATCAATGGACAGAGTAATCAGAGCTCTTTGTAGTGTTGCATCCTTTAGATCTCTGGCTTTTTATTATTGCCAAAATATAGTTGAGTATCAGAGCTTTTTGGCCTAATTGCATACCAGCATATATGGCTCCTTTCATACATTGAATTGATCAGCCTTAAAAATTAAGATTTCATTGCATCTTAAGAAAAATAGGATTGGATTTCCAGGCATATAAATTTCTTTATCTAATTTGTTGTTTACTATGTTTTTCTTCCTCTTCTGGAGGATGGGAGCTTTCAATTACTAAATTCTCCAAACTGATTTTCATAGTTTAGGGAAAAATATTCTTTTCACTTGTAAACAAAGTATTTGTGTGAATCACAAAGAATTTTAGTGGTTTAAGATACAAAAATATGCTCTATAAAAATTAGCTGGAAAAATGGTTCCTATAATGTCTTTTGAAATGGTTTACTAGTTCATAAAGTTGGAACAATATGTACATTTGCAGAACAATTTCATATTTTTGGTAATGTCGGGGAAGATGTTAACCCTAATGAGCTGTCAAACATGCACTACTCAGAACTTGGTTTGGGTTTGTGAAATTATATATGTTTTTCAATCTGTAAGAAATATAGAAGATATGTTTGCTTCCTTTTTAGAAAGGTTAAGAAGGAAGAAGGCAAGGAAGAATTTGTATAAACAACTTTCACATGCCTTCTAATATCTTGGAACTACTTTCTGAAGTTGCGTGTTGCTAGTGCTTTTTCCCAAAAAATTTTTCTTCCCTTTGTCATCTTAGTTAAGAGTATGCAGTTTATAATAAGATTGTGAAGCTAGGCCTGAGTCAAACCAGAATGAGTACTGGGTTTCTAAAGATGTGTTTAGTTAGCATTTTACAGCTCATAGTGCCCAGCACATTCTTGTCTACTTGGCACTGTACCGTGTGGTGCGGTTTGCTAAGGTAATTACAAATATTGTGGAATACCAGCATAAAGAGCTGCTGGATATAAAAAGGAGAGGTAAAACTCCCAAACACCCTAGAAAACTCTACAGTTTATTTGACTGCAGTGATGATAGATGTTAAATCTCTTCTGCATTGCAATAGTAGCCCAGTCAGGCTACAGGTAGACTTTCCATCAAAGTTTTTCAGAACCTGTACAAGGCAGGGGGAATTTATCTAGCTGGTGCAAGACAGTAAATTGTAGAATGAAAAAAAGAGAATATAGGTGTCAGGGGTTGCTAGTTTTTTATTTTTCATTCTCCAGTCAGTTCTTCTGAAGGTGTTAAATAGGTCTTTTGAGCGACTCAGAAACAAAAAAAAAAACCCAAAAAACAAAACTGCAACCCCCCCCAAAAAACCACCACCAACAACAAAAACCAAAAAACCAACCAACCAACCAACCAAAAAAAAAAACCCACAACAAAAAGAACACCAAAGGTGGCAAAAGAAAAAACTGTATGAAGGTGTCTTCATTGGTGTCTATAAAACCGTATTCTTCCAGTCAAGTTCTACAACAATACAATATGAAAGAAAATAAAACTGGGTTTTCATGAGACTGTTTTAAAGCATGATGAAACTCTATTTATGAAGGTTACTTTACCTTGCACAGTAGTGATTTTGCCAGTATTTCTTCAGTATGGGAAAGAGTTTGGCCTGTCTTACGAAAAATAGTTGCTTAATATGTAAAATGATGGGTATATTGATATAGCTGTAGGGTCAAGCTGCTTCTAATCTGGGCTTGGTCCAATATTCAGGGTTGCTTCGGAAAGCTGGTTCATAGTTCTTGGTCAGTCTTAGGCAGGACTTAAAGCTTCTGCCTATCTTGCCTTATAACAAGAATAATGTGGATTAGAAGATAAGTCCTAATTTTTGGTAGCTGCCAAATACTTCCAGTTTACAAAAGACCCTAAAATTTGCTGGTTTGGAGGTGTTGAATTCAATATTTTTTAACATGGAAGAATAAGGTTTGCCTCGTAAACCAGCAAAAGCCAACTCAGATCTGCTAAAAAATTATTATTGTGGAACTGCTAAGTTGTCTTTTTGTAAAATATTCTACCTGAAAAAATATGGAAAAAAAAAGAAAAAAAAAAAAGTGAAAAAAGGGGTAAGGGAAGTTCCTGAAGTCAGAGTGGGATAGAGCTAATGTTTGTGGCAAGTTGAGTTGAGAGAACTTTGGAAGGGGAAAGGAATTCCTTTATCATGACAGTCCTATTCTGTATTTCTAATCAGAACTGCATAAAACAGCCACCTGTAATTGCTTCAAAGTAACATGGATTTTTCAAATCACAAGATATGCCGTCCTACCAAAGTCATAACAAGCTTTTGGAAAACTCAGCATCTCTAGAAATAATACAAATGTCTTTTTTTTCACTTGAATGAGAGAGGCATAAACTATTGCAGACAAATCTGTGTTCTGTTTGTCTTCCCTGCATTAATAATATGCAGTCTGCAACAGCTAGATAAGGATGTGTCAGCTATTCCATAAATATAGTCACAAAGGAATATTTTCCTACTTCTTCAAATGGCATTGAGCCTATCAGCGTGTACATCCTATGATATATTGTCCCTTACAGCAAGATCAATGACCTCTCTGTTAGTGGTCAGATAGGCACTATGTGCTATAGCTCAGGCAGTGTGGTTGGCTCTCATATTCAAAGTTCACATTAACAGGGTACCATTGAGAAAAACAGATCTTTGTGCTGATGTTAATATGTAGTATGAAACAGTAGACTGAAAAAAGAAAAAAATATTTCTGATAAATCTGAGGTCATAAACTTGCGTTGGATTATGTGTAAACCCATTGAGGACCACAAATTCTCTTTCAAGTCTGGCTGTAGTGAGCAGCATGTAAAGATCTGCAATCTGTTTTATCAGGTTGGGTTGACTTGACATACCTTTTTTCTCGAAGTACAAATTTTAAGGATGCTGTGTTCTACAATAACTCCTTTACATTAGAGCTTTTATGAAAACACATTGATGTCTATTTCATATTGCAGCTGTACTTCATATTCTCAAGGATAGAGAATGTTTTTCTAAATCGTGTAGCATCTGCTTTAGTGGTCCCAAATGCTCTGGGGACTTCATTCCTATGCTGGATTTAATGAGACTCAATAGATTTGTCCTCACCAACAATTTCAAGGTGGAGAGATTTCAATCAATACTAGGGATAATAAGAAGAGATTCTGAAGTCCTTCGCCAGCTTATCACAGTTTTCTGAAATTTACAATTTAAGGCCTTTGTTTTTATTACGCAGTACTTTTGCTTGATCTGATGTGGCCTTTAGGATCCATGTTAATCATACTGATTAGAAGTCTTTCAGTGGAAGGCCTTTTTAGTGGAGTGGAAATACCATTGTCATTCAACAGGAAATGATAATTTATGTCCTGGAACTCAGCTCTCAAATAGAGAATACTATGAGTAGTGGAACCATGCATATCTGTGGATGAAGAAAAGCAATGCGCAATAGTTAGTCTAATTAGACTATTTAGATTTAGTAATTAGAAAGCACAGTAAGAGTTTCCAATTATGAGACATTGCAGAAATCTGCATCAAGTGCATCAGCAAGTAGATAAAAATAGGAACGTGACAGATACACTTTCAGATGTTATTGTATCTGCATTTGCCTTTGCTAGTCCTTCTCATGGTGTCTTGTAGTTTGCTTTGCGTCAAGCCCAAGAAATTGTCATCAGAACATTAAGTTACTGTGTTTACCATAACAACATTAAGTTTTACACTTGTATTTTTTGTAACTGCAGCAACCTTTAAGCATAGTTAAAAGTAAGTGTGTTTATGTAAGCAGTACTAAATTCTAAAAATAAATACTAAATCTATATAGATCTGTAAATGCTAGTGGTAGTGCAGTTTCCTATTCAAATTGGAATGAGAAGCCTAACTTCTTTCACAAGTGATAAGGCAGGGGAGAAACTATATGTCCAGTCAAATATGCTGAAGCCCACATAAGTAATACGTGTGTTGTCATTTTCATGTCTACTTTGGAAAAGTTTTAAGGAACTTAGATCTTCAACGGATTCCCACACTTTAGTTCAAGCTCAGATACTGTTTTCTGTTGTTGGAAAGTGTGTTCATTAAGGTAGTCTTTGTTTCTTGTATGCCAAACATCAGTGCACTTGGTCACATTCTAGCCAAGTAGATTTTGGCATCAGATGTGCCTGTCGGTTAAAGTTGAAGAAATCCTGGTTAGACTGAGTCTCTTAGGGTGATATTAAATTGTGCACTTACAGGCAATGATTTTCATGCTTGAAAGACCCTGTACTGATATTCTTACAGCACAGTAGTTCCTGTGTGTAATGGTGTAGAATGATATCTGCAGAATATTCAAGTATTTGGGAGGGAAAATAAGTGAATATAAATAAAGTAAAACTAAATACCATGAATGTGCTATATGTAGTCTATCTGGACTGTCTCTCCACCTTCACCGTAGAATTTCTTCAGCTGATTTCTGCCCTTGTCCTTTTCAAGTTCTCATCAAAAGCATGGGTTGTAACATGGATTTCTGTGATGGTGCTGTAATAATTTCCATTTATAGTTTTACTGTGTCTTAATTTAGACTAACTTTTTAAAACTTACGTCATTACTATATGTTCAATATTACTGTATGTTTGGGTTTATAAACAACGGGACGTGGCACTTAGTGCTATGGTTAAGCTAACCTGATAGTTTTGGTCAAAGGCTGGACTTGATGATCTTGGAGGTCTTTTCCAACCTTAGTGATTCTATGATTCTATTTACTTGGGTCTCTGTAATACACATTTTTAGGGTGTCAGAATTTTGATAAAACATTTAATGTAGGAGAATACTTGTTTTATACACAGGGCATATATATGGTTACTGTTACATTTTTTAGATGGATCTACCTTAGTGTTAGTTCCTCACCAGAAATTAAGAAAGTTTCCCAAATGACCCTACTCTCGTACTTCAGTTGATATCATAGAAAAGTTCATGACGGTATCACCTAAATACCTTTTGGATCATGGAACTGAAAAATGCACCCTAGCTGTTAGCTGGCATTTAGGGCACAGGAGCAATCTAAACCTACTTTAAAATAAATCCTGCACACTTGTGTCGGTAATTTTTTTCAGCTGTTTCACTCTGCAGGTTTTTTTCCAATTGCGCTATGATTCTGGCTAACATAACATGCAATAAATAGCATGGGTTGATTATTCAGTTTTACTAGGTTGTTTTTTTTTAATTTCTCAGCTTTCCTTGGTCTGACCTAAGATAATTTTGCCATCACACACATGCAATATATGTCAGTATTTCCTCATCCCACCATTATCAGTCTGTGAAGTGTTTTCTATAACACGTGAGCAGGCATTACAGGTTCATCTTTGCTTCTGGAAGTCCTGGCTTTGGTTTGGCAATTTTTGCTTACTTGATGGCATTATGTTTTCTGTTTCAAGTAATTCTTCAATGGTGTACCAAAAAAGTGTTTTCTGATGAAATCAGGTAAATCAATACAGGAAATTGCTAGAATAGCTGAGGAATGTGGAATACTTTATTTTTTGTGTAATTCAGCTAAATTACTTACCCTTTCTGACTGATGAATAATGCTCTTGTGTCATATAGATGAAATTTATTACCTTGTACTGATTTCTGATACCTTTAATCTTTTCTCATTTGTTTTTAAGTATCTTCACCTGTAACAATCTATGGTGCCTGTCAGAGAAAGGACAGCTATAATGTGTTAAGAAGGAATTCTCCAAGTACAGTCAGTCAACAATTTTTGCAGAGCAAAATTGTGTGTTGCTTGCTGGTGCTTTTTTTTCCCCATTATCATATGTCAAAAGATGTTGTAAGGAATTATTTAAAATATATTCCTTTTTATTTTTATCTTATAAATGTAATTTATTTTTGTAAGTTTTGGGGATTAAAAAGTTTACTGGGTAAATCTCATGTCCTGTTTGCATTCAAATAAAGTATAACTATTCACATACATACAGTCAAGATTCTACTGTTTTTTTCTGTGAAGTTTGCTAGTTCTGAGAGAAACGGTATACAATATGTTTTTTTTTCTTTTGGATGTTCTGTACCATATTCTGTCTCTAGTCATCTGATCTCCGTTTTACATCTTGTTTCTCTGCACCTGACTTTATTATTGGTTGACTGTTTCATTGTGCTGTGCAATTCTGAGTATTTTTGAATGTGCTTACTGCAATGTGATTAAGTATGGTGCCTCTTCTAAAACCGGGTCAGAAATTAGCATTAAACCCAAAGTAATCCAATGTAAATATTAAGCATTTATTTGATCTACAAAACAGAAAAAGAAAAGATGAGGAGCCATATGGAAATTTGGAAGCTGTTCCAGTTATCTGTGTTGTTTTCTAACAGATAATTTCCATTTTTAAATTTCCTGATGTTAAATTCCTTTAAAAAAGAATCTGAATATTATCAATTACTACTGAATAGTACATTGGTGTTGTTTAAAAAAGTATATAAACCTTAGTTTAAAAAGATGAATAGTATGAATATGGTTTTTACACATAGATACAGCTAGCTTTATACTTGAACATGTTTCTTGTTAGTACTGTTTTCAAAGCAGGAAAGGTTGGAAAAGTTTATGCAAGTCAAAAGACATGCTATTTGTCTTGTCCTGACAAATGCTGACTACCAAAAAAACCCATTAGCTACATTAGGGGATGTGGCTGCCAACTAGGAAAAAGCATCATATTTTTGATGTTCTCCATTCATCTTACTAGGATGCTACCTTTCAGGTACTATAATTACAACCACTTAAGTACTGCTAGTCATAAAACCAGCAAATTGTCATACCAGTATGATCTAGCTAATGAGCTTATATAGTTATAGCTGGAAGTAACTGTGTCTTGATGTTCCATTCATTTGGAAGGACATTATATAAAAATGCATGGTTTTGATAAATGAACTGTTTATGTTCCTGTGAGACACTTATTTCCATAAGAAATTGGCTAATCTTGAACTTGCACTTCTAGAGATGATGTAAGCATTCTTAAATATAAATATAAAAGAAAGATCCGGTAGGCACAAAAATTTCAGTGCAAATGTTTAATGACTTGGACTCATTTGAAATATCAATCTATCTGGACTTTGGATTAATTTTGCCTGAGAGACATGATCTCTGATCTGCCTTGGAAATAGGCAAGAAGTAATTCACTTTGTCCTAAGTGGATTTTGGGAGCCCATGGGAGTCAAAAAATATAGGAAGAATGAAAGGCTGATTATTGTTTCCAAATTTCTCACAAAATGTTAGGTAGTTTCCCAATCTAAAAGTTGTGATTGTTTTTCAAAGGCTTTAACTCCTAAGTGATACAAAAAAATGAAAGGAAGAAATAATTGTATCACTTAAATAAAAGTGACAACACGAAGAGTAAAATGAAGAGTCATTCTTGCATTCTGCTGTAACAAATATCCCAAATTTTGTTAAGATGCAGTCTTGCTCTGGTTGAAAGGCTGGAGTATGGCTTTTGGGAATGTATCATAATGCTCATTTTTGACTGGATTTTTATTACAGCCAAATTTCCCATCACCAACTTTACTATCCTGTATAAATTTCAGAAAGGTAATGATTATTGTGTTGGTTGCACATCTGGGGTTTCTGGAGGGGAAAAAACAGTGATTACCTACTCTCACCTGTTAGATAACCAGAATTCTGGTAGTTTTTGAAATTCTGAAGTCAAACGTGATTAAGGGGAACCTTCTAGCTCATCAACTGTCTCTTGACTGCAACATCAGAATACAATGGATTTGGAATAAAAGCTTGTTTAACAAGACACCAAAGCAGTGTGGACACCTATTAGTTTTCCTATAATATTTTTTTAAGCAATCCTTCCTAAGAAGAGAAGTTGGTTTAAGTGCAATTTAATTTCTGCTATGAAATAGTGATTTCTTGAGCATGTTCAGATTAATGCCTTGCTGAAAGTTCAGCCTGTGGGACATGCTAACAGTCAGTCTGTCTACACAGTAATGTATCTTCTTCAGATATTGAGTAGCTAGGAGTATAATACATCAGTGTTGCATGTGTTAGAAAGACTTTTTCTTGGATTTGAACTTTCCTTGCTGTTCAGATTACATTGAGTCAGGCAAAAATGAGTTTTTTAGCATTGGCTTTGTTAGCAAGAATATCTCTGTTTTCTTCCATTAAGGGTAAAAGATGCCCTTTTAAAATACTATAATCTTAATCTAGTCAATGTGGCACTTGTGTTGGTGAGAACAAACTTTTGCTTCATTTCATTTGGCTATTCTGGTAATGTGTGTGATGAAGAATTTCAATCTGCATTACAGAAAATTTCTATTTACATCTTACTATGTATGCATTTAGTCGTACAGTTAGTATACCATAAGTATTACCCCTGTGAATAATAAATATACAAATATATTTACTGAACTGAAGCAGTCATTCTTGCCTTGACTCCTACTTTTTATTTGTGTGTGGACACCAAAGACAATGTCACCAAAGAGGTGTTACTTGTCAAAGAATAGTAATTAACAGGTGTGTAAAAGTTTCCATTTGTAACTGTAGCATTTGACAGGTGTGTGTATTCTACCTAATACAGAATTCACTTGTGCTTTAATAGTAGTATCATACTTTGTGATTATGAAGTTTTTCGAAGCCGTCAGAAAGTATCAGTAAAACAATGGAAGTACATAGATTTCACATAGATGTAACTTAAGATTATTAGACAGAAAAAAAGCACAGATTTTTAACTAAAAGTAAAAGTTAGATTCATATGAGAAATACATAAAATATTTCAAAACTGCACCATTGTTGCCTTGCAGAAATCCATCAAGACATATTTTCAGCATATGACTTACTGGTTCTTAACATTAGTTTTTCAGTGATTTCAGTTTATTAGGCTTATGTAGTAGAGTCTTTAAAATACTGGATTTGACTGAAATATAAATGGTAAAATAACTTAGCTGGACAGGGTAACTCTAGTTTATTTTGGCAGTTCTAGATTTAGTCCAATATACTTATTATTGCAATGTGAATATTTGAAGTCCATGTTTAACCTA
Source organism: Edolisoma coerulescens (assembly GCA_013397115.1). Classification (NCBI taxonomy): domain Eukaryota; kingdom Metazoa; phylum Chordata; class Aves; order Passeriformes; family Campephagidae; genus Edolisoma; species Edolisoma coerulescens. The sequence goes on from VWZW01004127.1 coordinate 82,830, forward strand.
ATTTTCTGTCTTGGTAATGATGCAGCACAAAAAAAAAAGGAAGCTATCCCATTGTAAGTGTGGTGCTGTAAATTCCATTTTACAGTTTTTGATCATTTCAGTTGCTGAAACATATTCCTAACAAAATGCTTTTTACATTACAATTATTTTGGCTTTACAGTTAGAAAACTTATTAATTTAATTTATATGCAATAAAAATTTCTCAGTCCTGCACCCTCTATGGGTCAAAACTTGACAGACTTGTCTTCCAGTTTTTAGAAATACTCTGTTCATTAAAAAAATAATTTAAAATCATCACAAAGATGTCAAAATATAATTTTTAAAGGAACTAACAAATACTGTAGTAAAAAAGTATTTGTAGTAGACAAGATGAAATCATAGTGGATATTATTGCTGTCTAACACCGAAGCACATTGAGGAAAGCAAAAGATTTATCACTGTTTGCTTGAAGGCTTGGGTTTTGGAGAAAGTAATGTGGAAATGAAATTGACCAATTTGCGTGACACAACGTGCTGAGTAAATAATTAGGCTTAATGATGGAAAATACCAATAACATTTTTCAAATGATTGTATTCCCCTAACTGCAAACTGTCTGTTATTTTGAGATTATTACCCTTATAATAAGGACAGGTATAAATTATAGCTTGCAAAGTTGAATTCGTTCCATGCTCAAATATGTAATAGAAAAGTAACAGTATTTTTTAGTGTTTGAAATACACAGGTAAGTATAATTTTAACTTTACATGTGCAACACATGGGATCTTCAATTTAATGATATAATTTTAATTTTTATTATATTTTTATATCAAATTAATTAAGGTAGCTTGCAGCTAAATACTTTAAAAAAGACTAGTACAAGTTTGTGTCTGGTTGTTTCTCAGTCAGAGAAGACGTAATAATTTGTTGCTTTCCAAACATGTTTTCTTATACTAATGTGTTGTGCAACTGTATTTACAATGTTTTGTATACATGTTTTTAAACAAGATGCAAAGGAGAAAATACAGGTACTTTTTTAAGTAATATTATTTTTCTAAAAGACTGTTAAGTCTTTGAGCTGCACACATGCTGAGGTAATACACATACAAGGGCTGTGTGCTGAGTGGTTCTTGGCCTCAGAAAAGCTGTGTGGCATTATAACTTGTCTAATGAAGTCTGTGAAGTCATTGTTGCTGTTGGGATCGCAGTATACTAGCACTTGATCACCATAAAATGCAATTTCAGTTATATCTGGATTTGTTTTACTATGACAATTTGGAACTTCACCTGCAATGTTGTATGTGTGCCAGGATGCAGGCATGTGTTGTCTATAAAACAAGGAATAGTGGTTTTGTGCAGCTTTTGAAATTACTTTTTAAAAAAGGAAAGAAATGCAGTGTACTTTAGGAAGTTATAAGTTTTGAAAAGTAATCTACATCCTATTCTACAGCACTAAAAATACAGAAGGAAAAAAAGAAGCAGTTTTGTAGAATAGTTTCATTTTTGTTTAGTTTAATTTCACATTCCATATATCTGTTTTCAATGTACAAGAATAAAAAAGGACCAAGATACTGAAAATGTGGGGTTTATAATGCAAAGAGCAACTCAACTTTAACTACTCTATAGTGGCACTATTCATGCTGCTGTAATAAAACTTAAGAACGTTTAGTGATTTTTTTTTCCCTACAATTATTCAAAATTACATTACCCTTACTGAAAACTGAATGGCTTTTAGTGGATTAATTAAACTGTAGCTGGTTTGCCATCTGGGTGCTGCTTGTTTAGCTGCTTTCTCACAGAAAGATTTTTCATTGAATAAAGAATATTTTTTTTTGTTAGAAGACAGCTGCCAGAGAATAATTTTTAAAATAGAAATGATATATGGACTATTAATTGTTATCCGGTTAAATTTTGGGTTATGGAGAGGAAACTACTTGGGCATTTCTTTCCAATTTTCAATTTCTTTTCATTCGTCCCCACACACCCCCATACCCCCCTCATTCCACGTTGCAAAATGCACAGGCTCTTAAAATATAAAATCTGTTTATAAATGTACGAGAAAATAATTATATTTTACAGCAAGATCACCCATGACATTATGTTGGAGTCCAGGGTATAGGCTAGATGCAGAAAAGAAAAAAAAAGGGAAGGGGGGAATTAACTAAATCTGATTTTTATGGCTCAAGTGGTTTCATTAAATTAGAGTGCTGTGTGCTACTGTTCATTAATGAACTTGTGCCATATGCTTTAACTGTTCTGGTCAATAGCTGATAAAGAAAGGCTTGTGTTTAAAAAAAAATGGATAAAAATATCTTTGTGATGGGCTTTTATCAAAGGACTTACTTTGAATTCAGTAACTACTACTGAGGCAATATGGCTCGCAATTTGCAACCCAAAGGTAGTCATACATTATTGGAATACAGCCTACTGCGCTTCACATTACACAGATGTGAAGGCCTGATTATAGCTGCTTCATAATTAACAGTGATCCGATTTGTTTTGTGGCATAAATGGTGCATGTGTAGAACATTAGCCATGGCACTCTCATTCAAATTCAACTCAAGGGCTCAGCGGCAGGCGGGTCACGAGCTTCAGGGAGTAGAAGCACAAGCTCCTCCATATGTTCTTGCTGCATCTTACTATGGCTATGAGTGCAAGATAAGTTCCCCAAAGAACCTAATCGTGTTCTGTAATTACAGCGCGGCTTTCTGCTGGCTAGAAATGAGGGAGAAGCTAAAACACTCCCTCATCAGATAATTTGTAAATTACTTTACATGGCGGATGCCGAACTCAGTTGGTTTTCAACTGCTGAAATTATAAATAATTGTAACAGATGTGGCAATATGGCTGGCCTCCAATAAATGAGGCCCTTGATAATTTGGCCGACCCTTTGACAGGCCAATTTAATAAAATGTGAACAAAATCTTCTTGCTAATAATTTATCATCCCTTTTCCCAATAGAATAAATTTAATTACCCTAGCAGTTAACAAGGTCACACCCAGATGCCAAACTCGGCTACAGTTTTGATAATGCAATCAGGAATTGAGAGGTGATGACAGCGTTGTTGTTTTTTTCATTACCTGGCTTCACATAAACACAGGTGGCGTAGCTTTCTTGTCAGTTTTTAATAATTACAGGCTATTATGGAATGCATAGTTAGCAGATTGAAAACCACACTTTAGTGAATTTGTTTGAGTATGATTGAGGTTCTAATGTACAGAGATGATAATGCATAACAAGCACAGTCCCTAGTTTACAGCATTAGTGCACAGGTTTGATTTTACTTGTGATAATAGTGTAATAGTTCAGCAGACAACAAAGTTGCTTTTTTGGAGCAGCCTCACCATCATAAAAAGGTTTATATATTTTTCTTTCTAATGCTGAGACTCAGTAAAAGCTCAGAAAAATGTGCTTTTTTAAACTTACCTGGTAACTTCCAGTATGGAGATATATTTATATCTATCTATTTATCTCTCTGTCTATCTATCTATATCTTAAGATAGTTTAAAATCTTTGAAGAAAGACTGTCTTCATTTTGATGTATTTGGTCTAGTTAAATCATCTGGTAACTAGTTAATAAGCTTTTTAAAAACTAAAATGCCAGAAGAAATGCTGTAAGAGTTCTTAGGAAAAAAAAGAATAAAAAGCCATAATTCTTACTAGAAACTTCTAAACCACAGTTGTAAAGCTTTGTTCCAAGAGTATAAAGATATTTTAATCCATGTTTACTTGGGCTTCTGTAGTGTTACAGTCTGTTTTTAATGTCTACTAATTATAATGTATTAAAGCAAGTAGTACTGATGCTTTCAACTTCTGCTTGCTGTGCTATGATTGGTTTTATGGAAAAATACCCAGTTTTATTGTGTTGCTACTAAAAAGTTGCCAGTTCAACAAATTCGAGAGGAAATGAGTGGCTAGTTTGACCAAAAGGCTTAATGAAATCAAGACTTGTCTTTACGCTTTCAGTGATGATTCTTCTAAAAGTTTTTGCAGACTACAAAATGGTTTTCTTATCTTGTAATTGCATAATTTTCCCAATAATTTGGAGCATTAATTGTATACCAGGAGGTCTAATCTTCCTGATGAATAAAATAAATCATTCATACCGGGTTTGGGAAATCTTCCTGATGTAGTGGCCACATGGTCTTCAGGAAGGAGTTGCATCTTTTTTTCACCTCCTGGTTCTTCTATATTAGATGATCAGAGTGTTCTTTATATAAATTATGTGAATTTTGGAGGATGGCAAATGTAAGTGTTATGAGGGTGAATGGATGGTGGAAACCCTTTTTCTGACTTGTAGTGCATTTTGGCAGCTCAAGGGGACACATGAGTTCAAGGTCCGGGCTGGGTAAGTTGCCTTTCAAGACTTGTTGCCCATCTTAGATTTATTTGCAGTGAATAGATATGAGGCTGTGACAATGGGATGCCCAAGCTGCAGAAAGGAGTTTGCAAAGGATGCTGTAGTGAGCACTGCCTGTGACCTAGCTGTGCAGCTGTCTAACTCAGTAACAGAATAAGAGCAAACTCCTCAACATTTCATTCATCATGGCTTTGCTTGGCATATGGTGCAGGAGTCCAGGAGTTTTGACTGAAGAAAACTTTGGGGTATGGGTCATAGTCTAGTTGGGTACCATAGGTCAAAATTACTGTTTTCCTAACTCAGGTATTCTGGTAATCTTGTACACCTGTTCCCTGGTCTGAGCTGAATGTCTAAACTCTGCTCTCTTGCTGAGACTTTAGCTTTTACTAAGCCACCGTGTGCCTCCTGTCCAGTTTGAAGCAGAGTTGAGCTTGCATCTAACTCACAGAAAGACTGTCCAGGCTCTTTTTGTTCTCTCCTAGCCCATAGTGTTGGTATGGTGTAGTTGCTGTTAGCATGGCTTTGTGCTGAGAAGGTTGAGCACATGAACCCATAAGGAACAGAAGAATATGTTAGGTTGTGTAATTAGTCCTGAAGCTCTTACATATCCATTCCTTTGGTACCTGCTCTCTTTTGCCAGTTCAGAAAACTCATGCAGAATTAGAAATACGATGGCGCATAGCTGTATTTTTTCCATATTGTTTGTACTGCTTTTGATAGATGACAACAGTGGTATTGGATTCCCTTCTGTAAGTACAGTAGATGGTTCCCCATATACTACAGGTTTGTGGCAAAGATGGTGCTTATGGTTCAGCTTGATTAATGCATTCAGAAAACCATCAGCTGAGTCTCACTGTGAAAAAACGTGTAAGAGTAGTGAGGTATCTGCTTGATAGAAATAAATATTTTCTTGATTATATTTGTTGTTTAAAACATAAATTAAAATTCTGACATTTATTTGGAATATGTATTTTGCCTGTAAGGTAAGTTTCAGTATCACAGTAGACACATGATCTTTCATAAAATAGCATGTGATGTAAACTGATTTTGCTGTGTGAAAGAGGAAACCATGACTCTGTTAAGCTAGACCTTGTAATACGGTTGGACTTTACTCTAAGATGCTTAAACCTGAGAGAAAGTTTTTCATTTGCTGCACTGAGCATGTAGATGGATAGACTGTGAAGAGGGTCACCATTGTGTGTACACTGAAACAATTGTCTCATAGAAATTTTAGTTTTAGACATAGGATTCAGAATAGACTTCAGGCAATGAACCTTCATGGAATCTCTGTTGAGTTACTCTGGGAGTTACTATTTCAGTTCATAAGATGAAAAATCTACGGTGATAATTCTGAGGCAGAAGCTGTTGAAGAACGTGGTGCTGCCTCTCAGATTGCAGTTCTCTGGATTGCAGATTTTTGATCTTTACTATGAAACTGGACTCCATCCTTCATACAGACCTTGAATGTTGAATGATTTATGTAGTCTTGAAACTCAATATTCTAATTTTTTTTCTCAATTGTGTTAGGATTTTTAAGTCAGAGTTCCATTATAGTCCAAATTATTTGCCATTTTGGCCTTACTATTTGTAATACTTCCCTTAGTTCTTAGATTACAAATTAGAGGTTAGATGTAAAGCTAGAAAGTAAAAAGCCAGGAGAAGGTCACATCTCTCTTTAAGGATCTGATGGAATTGCATTTCACAGAATCATGGAATGGCTTGTCTTGGAAAGAACGTAAAGATCTAGTTCCACCCCGCCGTGGCCATGGGCAGGGACACCTTCCACTAGACCGGGTTGCTCAAAGCCCCATCCAACCTGGCCTTGAACACTTCCAGGGGTGGGGCATCCACAGCTTCTTTGGGCCGCTTGTTCCAGTGTCTCACCACCCTCACAGTAAAGAATTTCATCATAGTATCTGATTCAAATCACCCCTCTTTCAGTTTGAAGTCATTGTCCCGTCACTTCACGCCCTTGTAAAAATGCTGTTCTTTTCTCATGCGTAGATCTTGAAACTCTGTCTTGTTCATGGAGTCATGTTTTTATACTGAAGAAGTTGGTTGTTCTCATAGTAATGAAAGCTTTTTACTAAATAATTTGGGTTTAATAATTTTTTTTGCTCTTAACCAAAGATACCTGGAGCACAGGAGTCTCGAAGTATAAACTTAAATTGACAGTAGTCCAAAATGAAAGACCAGAGAGAGAAATTTCATGCAGCTTTCTCTATTGGGAAGGTCTGCTTTCATGTGTAAAAAAAGAATGTTTAACATTCTCTTGATATTTGAATAAACAAAGTCTTTAGGCTAGGAAAATTAAAAGAATATTTCTCAATTATTCAAGGATGTGTTAAGTTTATCGGAAAATGATACCCAACTCCTTTTAAACTGGAGTCCATTGATAAGTGAAACTTTAGTTTTTAAACTGATCTGTCAGGTTACATCTGGGTTCTTAGAATTTCTGAAAATGAAGAAATTTGACAGGTATACTTAAAAAATTGGGCAGGTTTTGAGGATATTGTGGACCCCAATTCTATAGGTAAATATGTTTTGGTAACAGTGATCTACTGAATATTTTGAGGTAAAAGCATAGGCATTTTGAAGGTGTAAGTTAAGATCTAAGACTGGATTTGTTTGCTTTAGTTTTCCAAGAAATATATCTGTATAGCCATGTGCACAGAGACTGTTGTAAGGTTTTTATTAGAAACTGTGCCTTTATGGTATTTTATATGAAATAAGTATCACAGCATGGCGATTTCTAGGGAACTCTTTTGGAAGAAGAAGAGTAGGAAAATAGCCTCAAAAGAAATGAAGAATAATACTGTTCATGTATTGGTCCTGTTGAAGTCATTAGCAGAACTTGCGTGACATAGAGGAGCAAGGTTTTAATGTAGTCTGTGACTCTTAAATGGAGTTATGTTTTAAGGCACTCAGCATTTCATTTTTTAAAGAAAAAAAATGGAAAGTAGTGATACAATAAGAAGTTAATCATTAGTGAAATTTCTGTAACTCTTATGAGTTAAAAGTCAGCAGCAGTGGTTGGACTCAAGGATATTGAAGGTCCTTTTCAACCTAAGTGATTCTATGAGCACTTAACAGGTGTCGACTTCTTAAAGTAACAGTAATGTGAATTTAAATTGTTGTAACAGATTGAAGTTGTTGACTCTTTTTTGAGTTACTAATATAATTGTAGAGCTTATGTTCCACATGGAGCTCTTTTTTTACATGCAACTGAGAAATCAGTTAAGGTATGTGTGTGTCAAGTTCATAGGTGTGTTTCTCATTTGTAAAAAGAAAGAATGAAGTTCAAGTAATAAAATCAGTTCCAGAACTTAAGTATAACTACATTTCCCTTGCTTACAGACACTATTTCTGTCTTCTAGGTTTTGTTGGATTTTTTTCCTTTTTATATGGTGCTCAGGTTTTGTTCAAACGAGCATGAAGTCCAGTTTTCTTTAAAGCATTCTTTTGATTGCATTGCTTGTCTACTCCTCATTTTCCTCTTTCCTTTTTTTTTTCCCCTATGTGTTAATAAGCTAATGTTTATAAACAGGCCTTTTACTGATCATAGGTGGTAGTGACATCTGCAACTACATATGGCCTAAACTATGCAAAATAAGGAACTGAATTTGTAGTCAGCAAAATCATGGGCAACTTTTACTCTCTGACAAATTTCTTATACTTACTGTATGAAGAGTGGTGGTTTTTCTAAAACAAGTCCTCAATATCCTTAATTGTTAATTTATTTGTTGAAATTGTGAGTTTATATTAGGCTTTATGAAAAGCATCATATTCTACATAGAAATAAAATGGCTATGCCCCTTAGTCTGTTTGTGAAAAATAGTTAGCTTACTAAGGTTTTTGCTTGATTGATTTTAATCAAGTTTGGACCATCTCATTTCTTGATTGGCATGAATTTGGAGTTTAGGTACTTAACCTTTTTTTTTACACTGCTTTTTCTGAGTTTTGTCAGTATACCTACTTGTTTTACATGGGGAATACCAGTATTTGGTAGTACCAAGGGATAATTGTTCCAAATTTTATCTTCTCTTTTGAAATGAGTATTTGTCTTAAGAATATGCTCAAACAGTTGCAAAGCAAGTGATGTTGTCAGGACCCTGTTAATACGGGGTAAAACAAAACTTCTAGTTAGTCTTAAGAACCTGTCTTCTGGATCAAGTTTGTTGATTGAAGACTTTACTGTTTGCCAGCTGCTTGTCATTGCTGTCCGAGCACCACTGGCAATAGGGTTTCATGAGTTTCCCCTCATCAGTGCAATACAAGGTCAGCTCAAGCCACTTCCATTGACTTTTTAAGCTAACTAGCCCTTTTAGTTATGCAATCAGTTAGGGAGGTGGTTTACATCATTCCTTCTCCAGCAATGGCACTGAGGTGCTGACCTGCAGCTGCCTGGATGCAGTGACCATGTGGGAATTACCTCTGTCTGGCACAGCTGTTTGAAGATGAATGTCTGTCCCCAGCCTTAAGGCACTGTGGAGGATGTTTGAGCTAAAGCATTTCACTTTGTGATTGCCATAACAACAGGCATATTGCTGCTGTTTGCACTAAGCAAAGGAAGTTTTGCCCACTCTTTGTAACAGAGTGGGGTGTCATCACAGCGAGGTAATGAAAACTCAACTGACAAGGAGTCTGTTGTCAAGCCATGGTAACTTGACCACTCTTGGTCATGTGCCCACGAGTCTGCTCCTGGGTATCAGGGATATAACTTACAGTAGCTGCTACAAGTAAAATATGTCCTGTCTGAATAGGTTTGGTAACCAGGTGTGCAGGATCGGTGCATTGATCGGTGTGCAGTAGCATTGTATTGTGCCAAGGAATTGCTGCACGTGGATTGATAGCTAGGAAAGGTCCTGAAATTCAACAGTTTAACAAAATAGAGTACCAACCTTGAGTAACACTGTGACTTAGAATCTATTTTTTCTATAAGTCTTCAGTTTGACCACAACACTTGTGCTGAGTTTAAGGATGTAACAGGTACAGGTTGTAGATTTACATTAAAAAAGTACTTTTCTGAGGCAGTTCTTAACTAACAATATGTTTATTTACGGACTGTGCAGTTAAAGGTTTTTTTTGTTAGACCAGTGATACTTACAACTTGAAGTTTCACCAGAAACAAGTCCAGAAGGTGCAATATTTTGTCAAGAAAGTTTGACAGTATGTGACATACAAAATACCATTGAATAAGTAGAGTAAGTTACGGCAGATGAAACATCTGTATAAAACAACCCCTTTTAAGAATGTAAATTTGGATTTGGAAAGTATGGTGGTGGTCTGAAAATGCTTACGTAATATTTTGAGATCTGGTTTTGATTATGGATTCATGAGTCATTTATGAAAGCAGAATTATTTGCAGCTTTTACATGTTTCTGTAATATTTTTAATGTATTTCTCTAGGCAGTTTTATGTAAATGGTGTGTTATGCTTCTGATTTTTTGTTACCAATATAATATACCTGGACTGTCATTTTCTAAGTATTTGAACAGCCTTTTTTAAGTGCGCTAGAGTGCTATATTACAGTGCAAGAATTTGAAATTGAGCTTTTACACAAAAAAATGAAAAAAGCAAGTGTTAACCTAGCAGACCATAATTTGTACACTACAGATACTCTGGAAAGCAACAATATAAGGACTGGAAGAAAGCATGAGGTAGGGTAGTTTTATTATCTGGTGTATTTGTGTCTAAGTCAGGCTGGTGAAGCCAAACGTTTTTGCTCAAGGGTCCAGATAATAATTTTAATATCTGTTGACGCTGCTTATAATTCTGGAAGCTTGTTTGAATAGTTCCTGTGTTATCTGCCAAAGACTTGTTAAAATAGCTGTTGGGAGTAGAAGGTTTTACCTTATTAAATACTGAATAAGAGATTCTTAATTAAATGAACTATTTGAAGGATAAATTCTTTGTAGGTTTGCTAAAATGAATATTTATCAGATATTTTGTGGTGTTTTATCAGAATGACCATCTTTCACTGTAAGGAAAATGAGAGAAATATAAATGGTTATTATGATTTTTTTAATGAAAAAGATTTTTTTTTCCATAATCTTGATTTTTAGAGTGGGATATAGTATTTTTTCTAGGAAGAATGACAACAGTGTCCTTTGAAGTTTATACTTTCAACTTTGTATAGTGCTGGATTGCCTCTTTCATGGTGTCTCACTGTTTAATTTAGGCATTAAATAACAATAACAGCTATAAGCTGTAGTAAATGAATGACATCTGTAAATAATTCTGTGATTTAATTGGATCTATTAAATTAGCTGAAATCATGATGCTTTTCGGTGTGTTCAGACTCTTCCTCATCTATTTTTATTGTGATTGTATAGAGTATCGGAATCTTGGAAGAGATCTCCTTAACAAGATTGCAAAGGTGAGCATGATTCTGAATGGTATAAATAATGTACAAGAGTAGACCATCGTGTCCACTTCCTTAGAAACCTTCTAGTTTATCCACATATGCTATCTCATAACATTTTCTTTGAAAAATGTGTGGTTTGTACTTTCTTAATGTCCTGTACTGTATGCTAGTTTTGGGGAAAGACATACTTTAGAACATTTGTTCAGGAGCATGTGGTGGCATTTCTGTGAAAATGTGCTTAAGGAAAACCAAAATGCTACACAGGCAGTGCTGAGTGAAGAACAGAAGGTAAGAAACAGCCCCGCAAACACCAAGATCAGGAAGGAGAGGGAGGAGTTCTTTCAGGTGCTGGAACAGGTATTTCCCTGCAGCCTATGGAGAGAAGCACTGTGGAGCAGATGTCAATACTATAACTTGTGGAGAAACCCAGAGCAGATGGTTATTCGCTCATGAAGCCACAGCCTGTGGAGGGGAGTCGATGCTGGAACAGGTTCCTCTCTTACATGAACTGTGGTCCGTGAAAGACCTGCTCTGGAATAGGTTTATCCTGAAGGACTCCAGCCTGTGGAGAGGCCCTGTGCTGGAGCAGGAGAAAAGTGTGAGGAGGAAAAAATGGCCCAGTAGGAGCTGTTATGCACTGATTGTAAACCCTCCACCTGCATGACTCGGCAGGTGGTCAAAAAGTCAGGAGTGATGGAATGAAGTTGTGCCTGGGAAGCTGGGAGCTCCTTCTGGGTAAGGAAGAAGGTGTTAATTATTTTTTTTTCTTTATTTCTTAATACCTAAATAAGTGGCAATAACTTAAATTGATATTCTTCAAGTCAATTCAGCCCATGATGTTGAGTGGTAAACCCACAAGCTTTGTCATCTTGTTTTCTCCCTCTGTCCTAGTGAGGAAGGAAAGTGAGGGAGCAGTTGAGTGGGTGTTTGACCCTTTGCCAAGGTTAGTGCTCCACAGTGTCATTTTCTATTTCCTCAGGGTAAAGTAAATGAGACTGCTGTGTTTGTCGTGAACTGTGTCAAAATAAAGCAATTACACTCCTTTGATCAAAACTGAATACAAATTTTAAAGCCTAATGTAGAAAATCTCTTCCTGTTTTAATATGTAGATCTGAGTCATGCTCTTTCAATAGTCAAGGTTGTTTGATATGTCCACTTTTTCACAAGTGCACACAAGTCTCTATTAAAACTTTTGGGAACTCAATTGATGAGCTACAAATCCTTTGTATTTAGGCAACAAAGTAAGTGAAATTATGGAAATACTCTGGATTTTCTAAAATAGAAAAGGTAGTACTGCTGTGGTGGTACTTTACACTTTACTCTACCCTTTTTCCCTTTCAATGAAATACCTTTTCATTACCTTGTTTTTCAGCCTTTTATGACAAAATTATTTCTGACAGAAGTTATTAGCACATGATTTGACAGAAAAAGTATGTTGAATATTCAATCTTTGTTTTAAAAAGGTGATCCTTTTGACTTTACAAAGACTGTTGTGCTGCCCCTTCATTCTGCCTTACGTACATTCCCAGGATACAAAGAACAAATAATCATGGAATCACTTCTGATCAGAATGACACTGCTTTGATGACTTACTGCTCTAAAAACGTTTTGAAGGTTTTGAAAGAAGGAATAGTTGGAAAGGTGTAAAAAGAAGAGCCTGGTACAAACCAGAAACTTGGCACTACTGTGATAAATTGGGAGGTATGGCCACACGACTGCATGCTTCCAGCTATGTTTGTATATATGCAACAGCATATATATATCTATAGCCTTGTGTTGGTTTCTTTGTTAATTGCAGAAATCCACATCCCTTGCCTACAGTCATACAGAGTAATAGAAACAACTTATTCTGCGAGAGGTGGTTAAAAGCTTTGTTAAATGTGCTTGTAATGTCTTTTTTCTTGATATTGTTAAGTGTGTTATAGGCAACTGTAACCATCATAGTCCAGTCTCTGTGAAAAGTGATATAGCTGTTGTGTATGAAGACTTACGAGTCAGTTGCTTCACCTTCCTGGAGCTCTTTTTGGAGCTTAAACTTGGTAACTTTTTGAGCTTTGTATGATTTCTGTTAGCTGATTAAACTGACTTTCCTATGTTTGCTGGCTGATTCAGTAGAGTTTTGGGGTTTTCTTATAGCTAGGCTTTCCCATGGTATGGTGCATGGGAGTTAGAATTGCCTTTTATTCATATGCACTCTATATCATTCTTCTAAGTCTGTAGTGTCAAGATACTGTAAGGCATGTGTTAACTTGTAGTACTGGTAAAGTTCCTGTTAAAACATAGTGAATCAAGAATTTGCCATTTTTCTTCCCTAAAAACCCCACCTGTATCTGGTCAGTCTTGGGTTCAGCCTCAGTGATGTTTCTGTTTCTTCAGCTGATAAAAACCTTTAAGATTTCTGCCCACTGTCCTCAACTCTTAAGACGTTTCAGGAGTTCTGACTTACCTACTTTGGTTTGTTGGTTTGTTTTTTTTCTGTTTGGTTGGGTTTTTTTTGGTTGGTTGGTTGGGTTGGGTTTTTTGTTTGTTTATTTGCTTTATTTGGCTTGTTTTGGCACTTTATTCAACACAAAACCTGCTGAATTCAAGAATGTGACTATTTGCAGCTTCATCCCATGATGTCTTTCATGGTGCAGACAGGTAAGAGAAGGTTGTTTAGAAATAGGCATATTTTCTTTTTCTGCTTGCGTGCCTCCATTGCCAGTTAATGTGTGTCCCATCTACTTACCTGCTATTTCTTTATGTTAAATCTTCTGTCACAAAGTTTCATATCTATTGTATGTTAAAGGCTGTTTATTTCTGGTTTTCTGCTCTTTGGTTTAGTCTTCAATAAAAATGTTTCAGGAATATTTGATGAAAAATCTTCTGATCTGGATTCCTTTACTTACTTGAATTAACATTTTTCACTGATAAAATTGGAGGGGATTTTTACTCCTAAACATGTAGAAAATTTTTGAAAATTACATTTTGAAACATTGTATACATTTCTGTATATATTAAATACAGGTATGTCAAAATTTTTCTTTAGAATTTGAGGCCTGAATTAAAAATTAATTATTTGTATTTGGCAGTTGCAGGAGCAGTAAAGTTTGCACTTGTGAGAAGGATATGACAGATGCCGTCTTTCAAACTGAGTTTTGCAGCAGCCCCAGGCAATCCAATTACAGTGCATTTTACTACACATTCTCTTTTGTCTTGATAGGACTGTTTGCCTCCTTAGCAAAGATTTTGTTCAAACTACCTACGTGCAACTGTAAAGCCCAGATCCAGTGCTCTTTCTCCACAGACCTTTAGTCTGATCACTAAAAAGGTGAAAGCAACAGAATGTTCTTAATACACATCACCAATCCCATCCATTGTCACAGGGAATTATTTCTGTATCCATAAATAGTTAAGAGTTTTCTATTTTTTTACATACCTTGGCTCTAGCACAATCCTAGGTAGCTATATATAAACTCTGTGTATATATATCTCTGTACATATATGTATTAAAAAAAATGCTTGTGTACTCATTGTATCTGATCGGCTGTGACTAGACTAGCAAGAAAATGAATTTTATCTTTTTCTCTATTTTTTTTTCCTCTTTTCCCTGTTCCTTCTTGGCTTTTCTCTACCTATTTATTCTTAACAATATGGCACTGGTTGATCCACTTCATTTCCTCTGTTGTCCTTCTCTTTGGCAACAAGCAGAGTGCTTTGACTTTCTGATTTCAGAGAAACTGTGTATATTCTAGATCTTCTCTATACAAACATAATGGTTAGCTAGAAAAATTCTTGAAAAATAGTGATTTATGACCATAATAATATATGGTCATATAATGATTAGGAAATGTAGAAAATAGGGGGTTTGGGTTTGGGGGTTTTTTTTAAAGCTCTTAGTTTTATTCAAGAAATCTGAGACTTTGAAGATGAGTATATTTTTTTGATACTCGGATTTTAAATGTGCTAAAATTTTGTCCAGATGTTAGTTCTGGGTTTGTGCAGGTGGGTTGGTTTGGTTTAGGGCGGGCTTTTTTTGTTTTGGTTGTTTTATTTTGGTTTGGGGTGGTTTTTTTGTTGTTGTTTGTTGTTTTTTGGTGGTTTTTTTCGTGAGTGTGTAACAATGTTTTTTTAAAAAAAATTTGCTTGGTTGTTTGTTGGGCTTTCTTACATCTCTTTCTTACTTCTCTTTCAGAAGCAAAAGAATTCTGAAACCAAATGAAAAAACCACATTCGAAATATTTACATTCATATCTATAAATATCAGATATTACTGTTTTCTAATATTTCATGATAGATTTTTTTTTCTCCTTTTTGGAAACCCATATTATTTAAAATGAAACTGTGGTATATGATGTCTTGTAAATATTTCATACTGGAAGGCAGTGGTCAAAGGAAAAAATGTCAGTTGCTAATTAAGATACTCTTCAAGATTAAATTATTTTAATGGAATAGTGGAAGTATTGACGTATACAGTATTGAAGAAGAATTTATCCTTAATTCCTTTTATTGTACATCAGTGATTTCACAGTGAAAGTGTCATAATGCAACAAGAATAATCACAATGTGTCTTAAATTTTTGTTTGACTTTATGTATTGGCACAACAGTATTTTACCTTATTGGCATTAAGTGTGTGTTAGTATTTCACTGTTCTTAACCAAAGTTATTCAGAAAAATCTGAAAGTCTAATTTTATGAGGCCTTTCTTTCTTTGCCATAAGGACTTATGACATAGAATGAACAAGAAAGCTGCCCAGTTTAAGTGTTACTTTCACATACTCTTTCTCCAGATTGCTATATGAAGCTGTACATAATATAAACACATATTCTTGTCTCTAGTTAGTCACATTATAGTTAATGACCATATGGTCATTATGGTATAAGATCTACTGTCTGTTGTATTTATATTCCTCAAGCATATTGTTCCTTCAACTTCACAGTGTGTTAAACTATTTCAAAGGGAAAAAAATCCTTTCCCTCTTGTTTCTGGTTGTCCTATCAAGTGTAACCTTGGACCCTTATAGAGCAATTAGACCAGCCTCTATCCCCTCCTTTGTAATGAGGTTTCTTGCATTTCTGAGTCTATAACCCTTTAGTCTTCCCTAATGGGACATCATTATTCTGAAAGAAACAATGTAAATGTAAATGAATATTCTCATTAACGAGTCACAGAGAAACCTTTAGTGGTAGCGCTGTGGTAATTCTGCTTGTTATTTCTCTGGTATTCCATGCAGATTTTTTTTTTTTTATAATTCATTATTAGTATTCAAAATTACTTCTTCTTTAATTCTGCGTGTCTTTCATAATCCGGTGTTCCAACTAGTTCAACCATGTCCTTGTTTTATTCTCCAGGAACCACCTGTGAAACATTCAAGGTCTCTGTCCCCAAAGAGCTCTTTTAGAGAGTCAGAGGAGCTAAAGAAGCTTAAAATAGCTGAAAGGAAGATTGAAAACTTAGAGAAGACACTACAGCTAAAGGTGAACATTAAATAAAAATAAATAAAAAGCCTGCTGGCTATAAGCTTGCATAAAGATATACCAAAACAAACAGACATTTTAAAAATTAAAAATACACGTATTGTTATGGACTGTAAGTGTGTTTGGATCAGAGAGCACTCTCCATTAGTTTACATTTTTGCTTTACAGTGTGAATAACCCTGCAGTCCTGTGGAAGCTTAATTGAGCTATCATCAATAACACGTACTTGTTAAATACATTTTCAGAGTTTGTGTTTGAGAATATATATTCTGAGAAATTTGTGTGTTCATAAGAAGTAAATCAGAGAGTACAAACACTGAAAGTACAAAGAATTTTTTTTCTGTACAATAGAGCCCTACTTCAAAATGCCAAAGTCAATTACTTGAAACAGATTGACCCCTGGAAATCATAAAAGTTATGGCTCAGTTAGTTGCTGGTCTAATAAATGCTGTTTAAAAAAAAACCAGCAACAATCCCCCTTGCTCCACCCCTCCACAGAATATCTTAATTGAGCATGTTTTACAATTTCTTATTTTATCCCTGTTTCACAGATTTTTGTAGTTGTGTTTTTGTTGGTTTCGTTTTTTGCTACATAAATACAGTACCTTTTGAACAAACTATTGGTTTAAAATTGCACCTCTGAATGCAAAACCCTGAGTCGCATTTTCTCAAGCATGTAAAATTCATCCTCTCCTCCGTCTCTTCTGTCTCCTCCTTCTCTTTTTTTGTTGCTTATCTTTGTTCAGTTATGGAATTTGGAAGATATTTTCAAGTATGTATAGCCTAAAGGAGAATTGATTATATTGAATATGCTGTGATAAATGTTAGGTAAGTGAAAAATTTGGGAGCTCTACCAACCGTAGTGATAAGTCAATTTTAGAAAAATTGTAAATGGGAATTATATTTTAGCACAAATGCCACAGTTGATCCATCTATATACTTGGGAGAGTTTAATGCATCATCTTAACACATGTAGAGTATATGGACAGGAAAGGTTATTTAGACTTCAGATTCAGTCTTCCATGTTGTCTTGTTCCTGTAGACAGTAAATTAAGGGTTTTTTGTTTTTTCTCTTTGTTGAGAAATCTAAGGCATGTCCCACCAGCTATACCTGAGAACTGGCCTTTGGGAGGCCTCCTGTTCATTAATTTTACTTGGCCTGCCTGACACTGGTGCTACAGATTATTCTGGAACTGTGGGCTGCATCTGTTCTGCCCTTGGAAGCAAAACTCCCACGTCAGTGCATATCGTTGTTGCCTTAAATGATAGGGAGCTCCACATTTCTTCTGGAATGAGGAGTGAAGGAGAGGAGATGCAGAAGAGAAAGAACTCTCTCTGCATAACCTTGTATAATAATTTGTACCATTCACCATACTGCCTTTACTTATCTTCTATTTAATCTTAAAGTATAATTTAGAAATTGGTGCAGCTTTATGATGTTACAGGTATGGGATCTCTAACACAGACATGATGTCTTTAAGGGCTAAGTCTCCCCTTGAAAGTGAATGCATGAAATTCTTGCGTTTTCTCTTGAAATTTCATCTGCTTGGCTTCTTTTGCAGAATGCTTTAATGGATTGAAAATAAGTTATAGAGACCCAGGTCAACATAATAAGTTTTGGCACTACATTCATATTTCAATGAGGCTACTGCCAGCATGACAGTGAACTAGGCTGTCATAAAGTTAATGTTAGAATATTTCTATTGCTAGTCTGTGATTTCTTAATACTAGCCTTCTCTCAGGCATTGTTTCCAACAAAGAAAAATGGATTTGATCAGCATTTTCAAAACGGGTCCTTGCATTATTGTCCCTTCAAACAAAGTGTTGTCTATATGATTATTTGAAATATTCTTGCTCAGAGAAATGGTTGCTCTGTCAATACACACACTGATGATGCATGTCTGGAACATGAAATTGTGACTTTATACATTAGTCCTTTTGAAAAATTGGTAACA
>VWZW01004127.1:100967-220068 GCA_013397115.1 Edolisoma coerulescens
AAAAAAAAAGAACAGCTCAATTTATGGGGTTTTCAGGAACAGGAATGCCCCAGTCAGTGGTGCAAAGGAGCAGAAAAGGTCAAGGTCCCATTCACAGGTTTTCCAGTTCTCTCATCTGACTCATTTCTGAACAAGAAAAGCTGGCTCTTACTAACTTTGTTGCTGATATAAATGCGGTGATCATATAAATTTAGAGTTTTTATACAGAATTGGCTTTGTTTCTGGAGGTACTAAAAAATAACAGAGCATGCCTGATTGCACCCTTGTTTACAGAAGAGAACCTGAAAATAAATAAGAGTATTTTTGGGATTTTAAATAAATTATCAAGCTGCTACTTGGAATAGTCCAAAGCATAAGTACTTCAGTGTACTGTTGGTCTTTAAGAAGTGGGTAAGAGTTTGGTTGTTGAGAGGTAGGTATTTGATACAAACTAAGAATATGGTCATCTTCTCCTGTATTGCTCCTAGAGCTGTGATCGCTAGTGTAGCCTAGAGGAGATAATCCTGGCTTTAATTGGAGAGGTCTCAAAACCAAGAGGAGCTCTTCCCTTTGAATTTTCTCATCCTTTTTAGGTTCTAAAATTTTTGGAGGTAATTAATAAATGTATTGTAGAATATGTACATCAATCTTTAGGGCCACTTAATACTTATTTCTGTGAGCAAGACCACACTCACATTTACCTCAAATTTCATATATAGTCCTGTTCCATGCATAGTGTTCAAATGCTGAAAATAGGTGAATATTGCAGCTTATCCACGTAACTGTTTGTGGAAGAAACTATTTTTGTGATGATTGTATGCCTCAGTTCTTGTAAGTCTAAGAACAGTAGTCAAATAATTGAATGAGTGTAATTTTTTAAATTTTCTTTTTACTATAATAGAAGGTCAATTTGAAAAAAAAAATTGAATTAGTGATTAGAATCTTTTGACTTGTCTGAGCAGCCTGCCAAAAAAAAAAAAAAGGGCTTTTTTTCAAAGGCAGTTGGGTTTTTCCTCCTGCAGGTTGGACTTTGTGTTACTGTTTTTCATTATTGCATGGGAAGTACTATAGATGACAGTGGACAGCTGGAGTATAATCTGGAGGTCCAGCACTGCTAGAGATGGTTGTTCTGTCCCCTTTCTGTAAATATATACAAAACTGTGCATGAGACAGTTTAGTTATTAAATATAACATAATTCAATCAGACAGAGACGGATCTAACAGATTATGGAAATTTCAGTGTATATTTAAAGTCCAGAAGTGCTTAATTCAATAGAGAGAGTGGTTAGGGCAGTTAATTGTCTAATTTCTATTTCTGCAAGAGCAGAGCAAGTGATAAGGGAAGGCAATAACTGTAACAGAATGGATAATAGAACAGGTAAGCAATAATGAAAAATGTAGATTCATAAATAGGAAAGGCCAAATTCTACAGTTGGTTGCATCTCTGAAAGGGCATTGACACTAATAAGCTTCTGAGGATTTATGTTGAAGACATTATTTTCCAGTACCCTGCCAGACTTGACCAGTTTTTGCTAGCAATATCAACCATTCTCTGAACAGTCGTTTCATGAACTTCTCTTAAAAACACAACGTCTATAATTGGATTCTTATGAAAATTTTCTCTTGTAGTGTCAAGCAAAGCTAGGTAATGGTGTCTGTGTTCTTAGTCTATGATTTATATTGCTATTTATGTGATTGTTTTTAATATCATTGTGGTATTCACATGAGTCACTTAAAAACAGTCAAAAGTACTTTTTAAACAATTCAAAATTTATAAATGTATTTGGTTTAGATGTTGTTTCAGAAAAAAAAACCTACCACCACCACTTTGGGAAAGTATTTAATGGTAAGGTCACTTTGGACCTGATTCTGTTCCTAAATCATCTCTTTGTGTTTCCTGAGTCACTTCCAGAAAACTTCTGGAATTTTGTATATAGTACCATTTGAAACTTTACCTGGTATCTTTCAACTCTGTGCATCATGAAAGCTGGGCTACATTTGATAAGCCAGGTTTAGTATAGGTACTTTGTAGTTAGCAGTACTCCAGAAACCCTTGCCATGTTTTTATAGTGGGATTCAATTTTTATTGTTTGCAGCTCTGACTATCGGTCTGTCTAATTCATTGACTAATGCTGAAAAGCCCTCCTTGCATATAAGCAGTAAATATTTGCAAATAAAGTGTTGTGATTTATTTAGTTCTGTAGTTGCTCTGCAAGCAGAGTTCCCATTGAAGTGAGAATGAAGCTCTGATTGCAAATTTTGCTACAGCATAATGAATTCTTTGCTGATGAATTCTTTACTAGTGTATGCCAGAGTTTGACTTGCTTTATACTGTGAAATGCCTCTTCTTAGTGTTAATTTTGTTTTCCAGAGCACTGTATTGTCATTTAGGAAAGTCTGCTTTTAAGCTTACATGATGGTATCCTGTAATAGAAATCAAGGTTTATTTTACTTATTGTTTTGTACATTTTTTTGGTATGGTTTGATTACATAAAAGCCATTGTAAGAATTTTTTTATTTCTTGTTTGCTGCATTACTAGAGGACAAAGTCTGGGTGTCGCAGGTGTATATTTACTTAGAGAAACAATATGTGAAGAAGTCTTGAAGCTATTTAAATTCAGATTTTTTTCATGTGGCCAGTATTTCCCTTGAAAATACATCGATCAGTTTTTCAGTGGGAAAAAAAAGAGTAGTTTGAATGAAAAAACAGTGCCAACAATCCTTTTTCAGTGTATGTGTTTTTAAATGTATTAGGCGAATGCATTCGCCAGATGAAAGCTGACATTTTGATAGTAAATTTTTGAAACTTTCAGCGCATGAAAATATTATTTAAGTGAATTGCCAAATCAGCAAAATTTTCCAAAGTAGTAATAAGAAAACCTTGACTTCAAGGACTGTGATTCGTGATCTTTCTGCTTAGATTTCTGAGTATCATGGTAGTTGTTAAAAGAGAACTTTTGTTCCATGTGATCTGTCTAACAGTCTCTTATATTTTGTCCAACTCTAGTTTTGTTTTTCTGGTTTCATATAGTCTCGAGAATCTTATGAGCTAGGAGCAGCCTATGGAAAACACGAAGAGAGGCTGCAGATGTTACAGACCAACTACAGAGCACTAAAAGAGCAATTAAAGCAATTGGAAGAGGGCGATAGCAGGTAAGTTACATAGCTCATTAAAAACATTTTCCTTACACAAAAAATCTGAATAGAAGTATTACGTAGGTATTCAAAAGAGAATTTGATTTGAAAGAAGAAGCAAGATGTGGTGGTTGAGACTATCCTTTGTTAAAGCAGAATACATGGCTTACCCCTGTATGAGAAAAATTATAGTTGAAACCAAGAGGAAATATATTGAGCTGATGCCTTGACTTATTTTATTTAGTATCTCATTGTGAGCCTGAGTGCTGGACAAAGGTCTGCTAGGACTGCTTGGTTGTGTTTGTCTAATTCCACACTCAATTATTTTGTTGACTGTGTATGTTTTTAATTTTCTGCAACACAACAGTTGCTCATTATGTTTCAAATAGTTTTCAAAAATAGTTTTATTCATTAAAATATAGAAATAATACTCTCTCTAGCATTTAGTGATTGAAATATTAACTGAAGCTAAAATCTCCTTCCTTATAGGGAAAAAATAATATGTGCATGAAAGCAGGGTGTTTTCATCTGTTAAAGTATTTAAAAATAAATTATTTTTGGTAATTTTACCAAAAAATGCAGTAATATATCTTTATTAATGGAAAGAGGAAAGACTTTACCACATAAAATTTGCATAATGAACATTCTGTATACCATTCTCCCTTAGGTTCTATACAGAACAGTGAAAATTTTATGCAGAAATTCTTCTTGGTTTTTAAGTCCTTAGCAGACAGAATTTTTGGTAAACAGATGCAATTTGGATATGAAAACATGTCTTATCAGTTCAGTTATCAAACACTGCTGTTTTTCAGGACCAGTTTCAAGAAAGTAATTTCCTTGTGGCTTTAGCAGGGCTTTAGCATGCACCTACAGCTCAGTAAACACATGTTTTTCTAAAAATAATTATTTGTGCAGTTAGAACAATAGTGATTAATCTTGACACTAACTTTATAACTCTCTTTGAACAAAAAGAGAGTCACAGAAAATGCTGCAAAACTGGTAGCTGTTCAGAGTCCTGGGTGACATAAAGCATCCTACTGTGAATGATAAACTGTTCCTCATATATAAGTAATGCTATGGCCTATCTTAGTAGATTTGCATTGCTTTGATATACTAGCACTTACTTAGGAGTGGTTTGTCTTAAAAAAAAAGTGGATGAAAACAATGGTAAAGTACAAAATTGCCACAGGCATTGGTGGTAGCACAGGAGCATTTTTTGAAATACTCAAGCATAATGACAAATATACTTGTTTAAATTATAATGAAAAGCTTTTGTTTACTTAGGAAAAATACGGATTTTTTTTTCTTCTAGCGCACTGTTTTAAATTTAGTGCAATCTTGAAGTGACTAAGGGATGATAATTACTATATTCAATAAAATTGTTTAATTCTATGTCTATACCTAAACAGGCGTTCATATCCACTGAGAGGCCAAGGCTAAAAAGATTAAAAAATTGAGCTAGATAAAGACAGTAAAATCTTAAACTTGACATGCAGTGAAGCACTGGGTGTTCTGGTTCTGATAGCTGAAAAAAAAATGAAAAAGAAAATGGAAAGAGAAACAAAGCTGACTTCTGTTTTAAGTAAATGAGACCAGCTTGTGTTATAACAGGAATGTATTTGGGAAAAGTAGATATTGGGGAAAATATAATGCTCAGTCTTCACTTAGTCATCTGATTTTTTCATCAGTATTTAAGATGAGCTGAAAATAACAGGGTTTCTACAATTTTTGTCATCAGAATAGAATTGTATGAAGCCACACTAAAGGAGGTTTGGTTTTCATTTTTAATATGCTTAAAAAAAGGAAAGTAGACAAGACACAAATAAAAGCAGTCTGTAACAATAAGACTCTGTTATTCTGGTATCTCAGAAAGCTGTATAGTGTTGCTGTAATGTAAATCACGCATTTAGAGCTCAGTATCATGTGCTTATGTGGCATTTCAGATCCTCTGTAAGTGATGGAGGACCCCATTGTCCTTATTCTTCATAGATTAGTATCTGTTATTGAGATGGCAGCTGATGGGACCTAATCCACCTGTCAGTGTACATACAACTTGCCCTGATGTACGTGACTGCAAAGATGATGGGGGCCTTAGGAGGTTACCACATTGTCTAAGAGTTTATTTCTATGCCCAGTAGGAATTTAGATTGCAGAATTTTAAATTAATTTCATAAAGGATTTTTTAATACAATTTTTATGTTTGGCTTTAGTAAAATACCTAAAAATATTTTAATTACAGAAAAACTGTTAAATACTTCAATTTTATTTTTCAGTGCTTCTAAAGTCAATATGCTTTTTCTTAATACATCATGTTGTCCGTAGATAATTAGTTTTTTCATTAAACTGTAGAACAACAGTTTGATTTAGAGTGGGCATTAGTTGCAACTTCCAGATTGGCTTGCTGGGGCTTTAGGGGAGCTGATGGCTCTCCCTTTATTTTCAAGAGATTATGTGATGATTTTAACTTCTTCTTTCTCATACCAGTATTTGAAGTAATGTTATCAGAATGTGGGTGACATTATTCTGCCGCATGTCACCTGGGAGGCATGGTGTCATAGTAGCACAATATATGTCTGAAATGATGTAATTGAACTTCTCTTTATTAGGACAGTTAAGGTTTCATGCCTCAGAATGTATACTTCATGCAAAATTTAGATTCACTGGATGCTGTACTTGAAAATAGGTATTTTCTGAAAGCAAGGGTTCTTTTATTCTGGTTCTCCTAAAACATTTAGATATTTGAAAAAAAAAAACCTGTTCTTACTCATAAACAGGCTTGAAAATAGTAAAAGCAGATACCAGCATACAGGCTCCTGTCAGCTTTGTCAAGAGGATCCTGATGTGGTGTGGAATGAACTGGCTTTTTTCAAAAGGGAGCGGAAAAAGCTGTAGATTGAGAAGTGAGTTTGTGTCTAAAATGGTGTTTAAGTAAAGAAACATACTGGGTTTTTTCTGAAGTGCTTTACAGGCCATACAAGAGGAATTTCTTGCAAAATTCTGTTATAAAAACATCTACCAAAAGCAGAAAAGGAAAACATCAGCTTTTTTTTTCCTTCCTTCTCTCTCCCCCTTAAATCAGTGACAAGTTACAAGTTTGCTAGCACTAACAGAAACTGTATTCCATGATCTAGGGATTGTGTTAATTAATGTGGCTCTCATCTGTTGGAGGTGTCGCTCTTCATTAGCCTGTATTTTACACACTGCCGTGCTTCATTTTTGGAATGAGGTGGTGAGGGGATAACCTAGCCAGCCATCCTTGTTTGATCTCTGTGATACATACGCAATGCAGAATGCCTCAGCTCTCTTGGTTCCCTGCCCTGTCCTGCTAATCCCAGCTGAGCTCATTATGGTGTAGCCTTGCTGCTACTCCTGGAGCCAGAGCTGTCCAAGCTAATTACTGGTAGCAGCAGAGCTGCCTGTTAAGGGTCTGGTGTGGATCTGCTAACATGGTCCTTGGTAGTGACCTGCAAAAAGCACGAGGGAGTTGCTCTCTTTCTTGCTGTGCACAGCCTGTCCTTTGGGTTTAGTGCTGATCCCTTCACACAGCTCTTTCAGCTGTAGTAAGTGTAAAACTTGGTGAAGGAAACTCTTACTTTAGAAAACATACAGTTTGCTGCTTTGATCTCATAATTCATAGGCTATTACACTCAGCCAGGCAAAGTAAAAAAATGTCCTTTTATACTAGACAAAAGGAAGTTAGTATGGTATAATTAGCCCTTTGCTGTGATTTAACACTTTCTGTAAGTCACAATGATTTTTTTGTTTTAATTTAAGAATCAAGACATCATAGAAAGTTTTATTCAGACTTTGTTTTTGTCAGCATTAAAGAAAATGTGTTTTCCCGATGGGTCACAATGTAAACCCATTTTGTGGCGATACCATGAAGGCGGCTATCACAGAATTTCAACAGCAGCAAATTGTTATGTACTATGTAAGTCCTTGTGTTGACCATAAGGTCCCTTGGTGTATTATAGGCAGTATTGCCAGTAGCTGTGTTACATGGGGTATTCTTATATCTGCCAGTTAAAACTGTGTGCCTGTTCTTATCACTTTGTTGTCATATCTTTGTTTCCTGTTTTGAAGCTATAACAACGAATTATCACATGCAATTATTTTGCGGGTTTTCATTTTTTATTTTTATGTAGGAAAGAACGCTTTCCTGCCATATATGTAATTCTCCTTCCATCACTAATGAACACATTCACCACAGGCAATAGTAACTCAAGAGCAATAACGTAAGCCTCTTTTTTCTCACAAAGCCATGCAAGAGAGATTGCTTATGTATTGTGCACACCCTGAAGGTTGGTACAATTGGACTGCTTTTCCAGAGTTCCTGTGCAGTCACATTTATGGGAACATCCTAATGTCTGGTATGTTGCAGATCATTGACCTTGACTAAGCTGTGGTGAGGTGGCATGAGCAAACAGTTGAGCTCTTCGAAATACAGAATTTATAAGACAAAACGGGTTCATAAAATTCTGCATAGTAAGTACTTAGTAAGAAGCCAGTGCAGCATTGTCTTCATTTAGGTGAACTCCTTGTTGTGGGTTTAGGTGCTGTTTGGCTCCTTATGGGCAATGTCAC
Organism: Edolisoma coerulescens; assembly: GCA_013397115.1. Taxonomy (NCBI): domain Eukaryota; kingdom Metazoa; phylum Chordata; class Aves; order Passeriformes; family Campephagidae; genus Edolisoma; species Edolisoma coerulescens. The sequence goes on from VWZW01004127.1 coordinate 108,666, forward strand.
TTTTTGTTAGTTGAAGTTAGGAAGAAATGAATGCATAACTGTGGGGTTAATATCTGTCTTTCTCTAATTATGACAGTCTTTAATTTGTTGAAGGAAGTCACTATTTCAGGATTTCAGCTCATTTTCTTAAGAAATTCAATACTAAATTTATTGTACTTTTTAGATCTGTGGATAGAGCTTCTTTATGTTGCATATATTGTTTTTTAAATTCTGTGGATAAAGGATATGATCTATGGAGTTGGACCAGTAACTTACATGTGTAATTTTACAAGCAATGTAAGCAAATCAGGTTAGCCCATAGTTTTTGTGAAAGCACTTAGTTTAAAAGACTCTACTGGTTGTTACCTTAAGTTGACATAGAACATGCATAAATCAAAACCAGTGCACCATTGCCTAAAGAAGAATGTCTGTGTAGGGATTTTATTATAGTTTCAGTAGTTTTAACTTTAATATGTGCAATTTCTCTCTCTGACTAGGCCAAAGAGTGAGTGTTACGAAGATAGGATTATTTGTTGTTGCTTGTTTATGTATTTAATCTGTAAGAAAGATTTCTCTCCCATCTTCTGAGGGGAGAGCAATAATGTAAAATGTCTTTAATATGCACATACACTAATCATGTTTTTAGCCCTCCACTGGACCTGCTCCAGGGGCTCCATGTCTCACTGGTACTGAGGAGCCCAGAACTGGACACAGCGCTCCAGATGTGGCCTCATCAGGGCTGAGCAGAGAGGCAGGATCCCCTTCTTCAACCGGCTGCCAATATTCTTCCTAATGCACCACCAGGACAGACTGCTGGCTCATGGACATCTTGTTGACGAGAAGGACCTCCAGGTCCCATAGAACTGCTTCACCGCACATCCAGTTGTTCTCCTACTTGATTGCAAGCTGGCTAATTTAAACTACTTCAGTATTTCTGTATCAAAAGCTAGTTAGTTGGAGCATAGGGATATCCTGTCCCTTTGGCCTTTATGTACAGACTTCGGAAACGTATAGATGACTGTATATAAATTGTTGTGGAATCTACAGTTTTACATCTTTCATTCTGGATTATTTGTAAACAACCTTGTAATAGATACCAGCAACACTCAATTATTTGACAAAGAACATTCTTCAACATTAGACACAATGACATAAGTCATCATTTTCACAGCTAGCTGGAAATTTGTTGTCCGTATGAGTGCTGTGTAGTTGTGTATGTCATCCATTATAGGAAGTGTGCTCTGAGTCTTTAAAACATATGGAATCACTACAAGCTCAGTGGTATCCTTCCCTCTTCTACAGCAGCTATTTAATAAATGTTTCTGATAAGCTTTCCTTTTTTAGGAAAACAGACCTTGTGGTTTCTGCTTTCCTTGTTCCTTTAGAGTCAAAGCAACTGTTGTGTACCTGGTGTAGTGGTATGTGACCTACTAGTTGACAGGAGCCTATCTTAGTACCAGCAACACCATGTGATGCCTCTTGCCTTTTCTAGCTGTCAGAATCGGTATGGTGAAGGAAAGCTAAATTAAGTGTGCTGGAATGCTAGCAGTGAGAAACAAATGTAGCCTTTATTAGTTCCTCTACTTCTTGAATGTGTCATCCCCCCCCCCTACATTTTTTAACTAGAGAACTTGCTGAAAAATGCAGTTTTGATAATCTTGACCATCTCAAGCAACAGGAAATATCTGGTCATCAAATTCTATTTTTAAACCTCCATGGTTTTGTGCAACATCCAAATACCACAGTCATTTTTCCTTTGTTTCACTCAATAGGTACATCATGTACAAGATTAATTTGAAACAAAGTGTATTCATGCTACATCTGTGTTAAAAAGTGTCACCTACAGCATAAAGCCCTTGTGACTCATTTGTTTTCTCTGTAAAGTAATCTTTCTGGTTTTCAGTTTTAGGAATGCTGGGACATAGCAGACATCTTACTGCAAATTACTCAAATCTAATAGGTCAGGGCTTTTGTTTACTTTTTTCTGCAATTAGTAATTCTACAGTTAAAATGATGATGTGTATGTGTTTTTTTTAAGTTTTGGATAGAAAAAAAAATCTGAAATACCACCTTTCATTCTACAGAAAGCAATTGCAGCCTAAGTTCTGCAGCTAGTGTTGTGACTCTCTGAGAGTTTTGACAAAGTGCATGCTTACTGACTTGAACTGAACATTGCTCACTGAAAATGACAGAAGTGTGAGAACGGGAAATAGTGCGCTACAAATAAATTAAAATGTAAGAAATCAGCAGGATTTGTTGTACTGCAGAGTATAGTTTCTAAAAGATGTTTCTAAAGGACCAAAGTCAGAACTGTAAATGCCACATGAACTCATGTAGGGGCTTTTACATAATGAACAAAATGGCCCTTTTTGTGAAGAGGATTAGTTCTTTTTTTCTAGCAAGCTTCCAGTTTTATTTTCACAAGGCACTGTGTCAACTAACTGTTTTCCAGTGGGAGAGTTCTGTCAGGGATGATGAGATTAATGCTTTTTAATTGTTAACCTTGTCTCTAGAACATTTCTTACCTGTGTCCACCAGATCTTGTAATTTCCTGCATCCTAGCTAACAGACAAATTAGAGGACTTAGTGTGGTTTTTTATATCAGATGTGTTTGTGTTTTTCCTTTGTTCTTTCATATTTAATCAGACTTTTCTTGTCTGCAGAGATTTGTACGTCAGTGCCTTCTCATCTATGATGGAACTGTATCATATTGAAAACATGAGTCATGCTGCTTAACATTTTTTTTAATGATACAGAAGCAGGGAAAGGCAAAATTAAAGTTGCATTAATCATAAAATTTGGGCATTGTCAGGGACAAAAATAGCAGAGAGATGGTGAAGAAAGGTAAGGACTCTCTGTTAGCTTCCCTTTGTATTGCTTGCACAGTATTATTGCTTGCCTTGCTGTTGGATCAGAATGATTTCTGTAGATTATTTGGTTTAGAAATGAATTGTTGTACCATTGGTAAGCACACTGCCTGCAAAAGAACTTTTCTTATCTCTCTGTCTGGCCTAGACAAAAGGTCTTCAGCATTTAGATGGCAATGTCTGATTTATTAGTCCACAGATATGTATGCATGTATAAAAACAAGTACTAAGTTGTCATACTAAATTGTGCCAAATGTTCATAAAGAAGCCTGTGAACCTACAATCTGTAACACCAAAGCACACTAACTGCTAGTAACATGTCAGACTGCTATATTAAGAGAATAAGGAGCAAGTAATGAAAATAAGTTTCTCTACAGTACCTTCTGTGAAGTTCTGGGGATTTTGGTAAAGGTAGCAGTGCTTGGTATATTCTGGCAAGATGAATTTAACATACAGGGCTAATTTTCCACTTTCCTTTACATAGTACTGATTTTGGAAGGGAAATCACAAATTTTCATGATTCCATTTATCTCAGCTTTGATAATACCATATGGAACTTCAACAACTGAATTTTGCAAAAATGTAGAGACATTTATTTCAGAGAGTGCAAATTATATTTTACAATGAAAGTTACTAAACACTGTTTATCTGCTCTTGCTTTATCTCTTGAACTCTTTCCCAAAGTGTGCTGTTTTGTAATTCTAGGTCAGATGTGGTGCGAAGTGGACCTTTACTGTGGCCCAGCATGATCTTTGTGATAAACTGCTTAGCTCTCTTTTGTTGTATGAGGCAGAATATGCATATACATGCAAAAGTTTAACCTATTTTAATGCTTTTGGATCTTTTCTAATTTCTAAGGAATTCAGAATGCATTTGCTAAGAATTATTGTTGTATTTGCTTTTTTCAAATACAATCACGTGAGAATAAACATGGAATCATCAAAATTTTCCTAAAACTCAAATACTTCAGTGGAAGAAATAAATTAAGAAATTAATTTTTATCCTTACTTTGCGTTATTGGAAACCAGCTCCATACTAACAGCAGGCTGTAGGCAAGAGACTTTAGTGTGTTGTCATCTGAGGTTTATAAAGGTTAGAAGGACTGATACAACAAAATTCTCTTGATATTCATATGATGGAGGATGTACCCTTGTACTGTGAGCTTCTCTGAGTTACGTTGACGGCAGTGGTACCCAAGTTTGAGGTTAAATTTGTTGTGAACTAACTAGAGGTAAAAACACTGTTTATGAGGCTGTTCTGATGGTCTTATTTTAAAGGAATGAAAAAATGCAAATTAAAATAATAAATGTAATTCACACAATGTAACATGTATATTTTCATTAAACACTTCTTGATAAATAAACTGGATTTTGTGCTACAGTGAAACAAGTAAAAGATTACTAAATGGTAGATAAAATGTTGGGCATGGGTTTCTACCATCCTTTTGCAAACTAGAGCTGCATGTTGAAACTGTCTTAGTCACTAGTGCTTCTTTGGCTTTGGAGTGACTGTTAATTTGAAATATATCTCAAAAGTCACTCTTGACAGCTATGACACTATTCACTCTTTTGTTATGTTAACAGACATTGGACTGTTGAGGGGGGAGTTGCTTTTATCCTTTTTTTGCTCCTGAATGTGGGTTGTAAATCAGAGAGACTTTACTTAACACCAACAGATATCTCTTTCTGCAATTTTCATCCATCCTAAAAGTGACTGAATTGGGAAACAAGAATGATAAAGATATATTTCTGGGAATTGAATGCACAAGTAAGATAGATAGCTCAAAGACTCTATGTAGTCAAATACTTCATTTCCTTGGTTAATTAAGACTTTACATTTCTTAGTGTAAACTATAAGTTTACAATTTTTTTCGTGTAAAGCAATTGCAGTAACTCATTCTGGATAGTGTGAATGATCACAAAATGGGAGTATTGCTAGTACTTTTTGCTTTACTCTTACCCTGGCAGTGTTATCTGCAGACGTATGTAATGCTTTTTGCTCTCTCACACAGTCTATATCAAACACCCGCTCCCAGGTTTGCTCTCAGTTCCCAAGGCTGTCAGTTGACACATAAATATACAGACCTATAAAAAGAGCATTTTTTGCCCTTATTGCAGGCAAATGTACTTGAATCATAATGTTGTAGGAGCAAAGTGACAAATTTTTGCCAGAGTAGTATTTCACCTGTAAAAGTTGGATAAAGTTTCAGACTGGCTTGGTTCTCCTGACTCAAAATAATTTTGGAGTAGTAGAAAATTAAAATCAATGTTAGCATTATGACATATGAGACCATTTATGACAGCCTCTTCCTATGTTTTCTGTATGGGTGTTTTACAGAAGTATGTGTAATGTGCATGTGCATTCTCCTCCAGTTTTACAGAGCAGAATTTTTACCCTTTTGAAGACTAAAGAACAGAAAGTGCAATTCAGCTTTGATTACCTAGATGTTTCTATGTTGATATGCTGTCTTTCTTCTCAAGCACCTTTCTTTTCTGAGGGGAAGAAAACAGAGCTGCTTCTGCTGTCCTTTTTCTATTTTCTATTTTCTTTGCAAGGATTATTGGACTCTTTATCTTAAGCTCTGGATGAGAAAAAAATTCTTTGACACTATGTTGACCCGGTGTCTTTAAAACTTACTTTTTTTGGTAATGTAATAAGCAATGCTGCTGTCCCTTTTTAAGGACTGTGATAAAGAGCATGCAAAGCTTGCTTAGCAGTCTTTTTCTGTCTGATTTTCTTCTTAATTTGGCTTTCCTGTCTTTAACAGTCTTCCATGACTCTGGAGGAAAACATTTGAAAAGGCACTAGTTAACCTCATGGACTCAGAGGAAGGCTTCCCTGACTGCAGCAGCTCTTGGACTAGCCCCCTGATATCTGTCCATACCAGCAACAATATGCATTAGGAGATTGTGGTTGGTTGTGCTTATTTCTCCAAAGAGTCATCCTGCTGCAGTCTTTACAACATGTAATCCTTGGGAAGGAGTCGGTTTCCTCAGCGGGTTATTCCATCTTATGTATTCAGCTCTATTAGAAATTAGATTCTCTGCATGGTTTTATTTTCCAGATAAAATTCCCTGGGACAAATGGGAAAAATGTCTTATTGTTTGTTTGGATGTTTATTTTAGACTGCCATGAGCCTGCTCTCTTAATTCCTTTTATCTGTGTGCTGGGGAGTGTAGAAGTCTCCTGCTTGTCTTACCTGTGAATGCTGAAAGCTGCTGATGAGCAATGGCTGACTTGCGGGATGTGCATTACTCAGGAGAGAGTTGTTTGCTAGAGGACTAACTAGAGTCTTCTGGCAGTGGGTTAACCCAGGGTCAGCAACTCTGGAGGGAAGGAGCCCTTTAAACTCATAAGTGCAGAGAGAAAGTTTATGCTATAGTTCAGGCTGTCTTTCTAAATTACCTTTTCTTTAATGCATTGAGACCTAAGTGCGCATGTGTATATGTACCTTAGCTTTGGAGCTGTGTGGGGGCTCCTGATGGTATCTGTAGAACTGCTGACAATTAAAAATGATGAGTACTAGGATATTTTGTTCTAGCAAGAAGGTATATTTTGCAGAAGCCCTGCTTATATGCAGATGGTGAGAGCATTTCTCCTATTCTAGTAACTTGATAAGTAAGCAACTGTTACAAAGAAGTAATTGCTGATGCCTAGCTATAATCTAAAAGGAATCGGAAGTAATTCTTTTAGCGTACCTGATTCTATAGCACAGTTTTTAATATGCTACCTTTTCCTATATTCCAAATGGGTGAGTATTAAAAAATAACTAAAAAATGGAGGAGTAATCAAAAGTATTATATTGCGAAAAATAGAGTCCAGAATATTGTATGATACTGAAAACAGCAGATTCTGTAGTTGTGGATAAAGATCAGGACCTTGAAAAATGCATGCAGTAGCACCATAAACTATTATCTGCATAGATTTGATCTCTCTTGATTTCTGAATATCCTTGTTTTCGTACTGCCAAGTGAGACTGTGGCAATCATAGTTGGAGGATAGAAATGAAGCATTTGTACATAAAAAAGAATGCTGCACGCTTCCTGCTCTTGATGGTGCGTTTTCTATATGTGTTACAAGTAAGAAGGATGACTTTTATCATGAAGTTATTTGTAGTAAACAGAGGACTTTGAGATTGTTCTCAGGATGTAAAAACACATGATTAGAATTCTGACCTGCCATATTAGAAGATCCTGGTAGTCTTCTAGGAAATGCCAGTAGATTCCTGCTAATTTCGGGTGCTGATTCCTCTTAAATCAAGGACTTAATGTCTATTCGCTGGACTTGGAAGTTCTTCTCTGACCACCTAGTCTAGAGCATCTAGGACTGCTGCTGCCCTGTTTCTTGTCAACAAAGCAATCTTTAGAAATACTTTCAAGTAGATTACATTGTCAGAAGGTCAGCTTGTTTTGGAAGCAGACAAGAAAATGCTTGTTGTTGACAAAAACTTACTGAAGAAATAGACTAAAATCTACCAGATATACTTACAAGCAGCATAACCTCTTTTTGCAGAAGACTCAAGGCCATTAAGCAGTTTCAGGCGTGCATAAAACTGAAAAGCAGTACACTAGTTTCTAGGCTTTGTATGGCTTTATGTCACTTTTCTCCCATCTGATGGGCTATCATTTAAATTTGGCAATGCTGCTAGAAAGTACAACATGTGAGTATAAATAAGAGCAAGACATTTTTTCTGGAAGAAGTCATAAATTCTGGACTTTTTTCAGTCTGCTAGTTTTTATTACTCTTTCAACTACACTGCAGAACCAGTCTTTTTTTTTCCTATCTTTTTAAAAGCTAAAATGTCTGTGTGGGAGCTGAATAGTTATTTCAAAGACCATTTTCAGTTCACCTAGTAGACAGACATAGTATTAGTATAGTCCTAAAATTAGAAATAGCAGTCATGTATGTCACTCAGTTACGTAACCTTCATTATTGGCAAATTTGGTATGTTGTTACTGTAAATTTTCAGGATACATTTTCCAGTGTTACAGTCTTCTTTAGGACTCTCTAAACCTTGAATATAAACTAATCAGGACTGTAAAGACTCCCACAGTGCAATCAGAAAAGAGTTGTTTGGCATCATTTGAAAATGTTTTGTAATTTCTCTGTTTAAAAAAACCAACCCATTGTGATCAAAATAAACCTATGAAAAAAGTGCATCTAGATGAAGGCCAAGTGATAATTGCAATTTCAACATTGCAAGCTTTTAGAAGTAGCTCACTATGTTAGCATTACCACTGCAGATTTGAGTTTAAACTTAACTCAGTGGTTACTTATTTTCTTTTGTTCTGAATTGCTGATATGTATTCCTAGTAATGAATATCCTTTACCTGACATTATTTATGTATGTGTTATTTGTGTAAATTTACAGAGACAATTCTGAACAGTTTTTCTATGACTTTCAAAACCCATTCAAATTTAGTTAGGTTTTATTTCTATTTTTTCCATCAATTTATTAATGGATAAGAGCTTATTTACAGAATTCTGGCTTTTCAACACCCCACAAGGTTTCACCTACTCCCCATATCAATAAAAAAGGTTGTGTAAGTTGTCAAAGTAGTTCACAGTATTTGATAAACACTTGTGTAAAGTTTGTATCTAGTATCTCTCAATTATTTTAAACTATATCTCAGGAACTTCTGTTTTTAAAAGTTGAATTAAATAATAGAATGAATACACAACAGAAATGTAACAGAGAAGTAAAATGCAGTAGTAGTCTTTGACTCTCCCAGGAGACAAGGTGTGAAGATATGAATTTATGAGCTGGAAGTGACCAATTAATACTTACACTTAGATTGCTTTGTCTTTTCTCTTGACCTCTGTATTTTCATTGTATTCAAATCCCATCATTCATTCTTGAATTATAGTTCAAAGGTTTATCTTCTCTGAGTCTATAGAACAAACTTCTTTCCATAGAAAAGTTTTTGTTTTTCTGTTGCGATAACCATAGGCTTTGTTTTGAATTCTACATTGCTGTATGTATTTCAATTTAGAACTTGACTGTTTTTGTGATGTTGTGTATGGTTTGCTTACCAACACTTCGGTACCTACAAGTAGGATATTCTTCCTTTTGTACAGGGGTTTCATCTTTAAATGAACTTCAGTTTCTAGTTCTTCCTCATTTCTTGCAATGCTTAGAAGTTTGAGGGGTTTTTATACTGTCTAGTAGACATAATTTTGGGATTCTCTGTATGAGATGCTGACAGAAATAACATGCAAATACAACCATGCAACCATAGAATTTTAAAATTTCAATTTAAAAAAAAAGTTGTTTTTCTCAAAAAATGCTGATTTACAAATTTAATATGCTGAATTTATTTCCTTGCTCAAGCAAAAAGATACATAGTAAGAAGAAGAGAACTAAAAAGCACTCTGCTTGTCAACTGATATGTTGTCATTAGGAGACTTGTGAAAGGTAAACTGAAAGCATCCTCCATGTTTGATGTTACTGCTTGCGAAAGCAGACAGTTAAAGCAGACTGTTTCCAAATTTTTGTAGGTTTGTGCTTCTCCTGCAGTTCTTTAATATACTCATTGCTGAATTTCCCTCCTGGGAAAGAAAGTTGTGCTCAGGTGCGTGTGCCACTCAGTATTATAATAGGAAGTAGGAAAGGTACTTAACCAATTCTGCCATATAAACTTGTAATTTCTTTCAGTTCATTTATTAACTACTGGATTTGTTGGAAGAAAAAATTATTTGATTTCTGGTACAAAAAGTTTAAAGTATACTTTTTATTTTTTCTTTTTTAAATCAAGCTTGTAGTTGTAGTAATTGTAAAATGTGAAATCCATGGAAAATCCTAAATGAAAAAAAAAATTGTATAAACACAGTTAAATGGATATTAACATAAGGCATTTCTTGCCTAATCTTGAAACATCATCAACTCTCAGTGTTTCTACTGTCAAAAGATGGAGAAGACAAGTACTCGTATTCACAGGTTTTATTTCAATTTCTTTGCCTTAAGTCTGCAATCACCTTAAGAACACTTTACACAGAAACCAGTTTCCCACTTTTGAAATATCTTAAAAGATTCCATCTCTCAGCCTCAGTTTGTGTCTTGGATGGTTTCAGATGAAATAAGTATGGTGCCCTTTGCTCAGCACTTGCCAAATCAAACACAAGTTTTTCAATGTTCAGAGGAATCTCTTTTTCATTTAGGACCAAAACCTGACACATTTCTTCCTTCTATTGTTTGATGTGTTAATTGAAAGTGAACGATGCAAAAGCTGATGCAGTAAATCCAGTGAGCATGTGCTTAAGATAATTACAGCAAATATTAGCTTAATCTGGTAAAATAGTGTTGGAAGGTCTTGTTCACAATATCTGAAATTTGACACTGCTGTTCTGACTCCATAGTTCCAGTGGGTTAGTATTCTTCATTACCATATGCAGAACTTATTTTTGATCCTTTGAGCTGCAGGATTGCAGAGGCAATTCTTCTTTTACCCTCAGTAAATGAATGAAGCATCTCATGTCACTAGAATCTGTGCAGCTGGTTCACAAGTCTCTTCAGATACGTAATCTGCTTTGTAAAAGAGTTGTATGAGAATCATTTAAAAGTCTGGTGGGAAAGACATAGTTTGTCAAAGGCAATCCCACTTATGGGTAAAAAACCACACCAAGATATTTATCTTCAGACTCACTTAAATTAATTTTTGGAGAGGGAGGGAAAATTTCAGAAAAATAAATCAATTCTTACCTATTAAGTTGGCATATCTGTCTGAGACACTGAGAAAGATAATGCTGTAAATAAAAGACTGGAAAACAAGTATTTCCCCTCACCTCTGCTTTTTGCCCTTGTGTTCTTTCAGGGTGAGTAATTTCTTTCAGTGTTGAATTATACTTCAGCAGTCTTCAGTTACCTTAAATTCTTTGGAGTCCCTTCTTTCTTTGCAAGTTCTTACTTGAACCTTCTGTGATGCTTCTTCCAAGTGATCCTGTTCACTTGTTCTTGAAGAATGTAGCAATTATAGAGCCTCTGCAAAGAGCTGTTCTCTTCAAGAAGACCACTCTCAAAACAAAAGCTACAGGCTACGGTTCTTCTGGGGTTAATTTTAGAGAACTGAACTAGATGTGTGTTTCTTGTTATAATGCATATAGAGGTGCTTTTTTTTTTCTTTTTACAAGTTTTAGCTAGCGTAGTTTAAAAGTGTTGGTTTATTGTGTTGTTCTTCAGATTAAAAAAAAAAAAGTGTGTGAGAAATCAGTATAGTATCTGTTTCCAAATCAGTTCAACACTTAAAAATTTGCTCAGTGAAAACATGATGGCCTTGAGCAGCCTAATATTTGCATTCAAAACTTTAAAAGTTAGTGACCAAAAGATAAGCAGGCTTCAGATGTTAGAAATAATAAAAGAAACCAACAGACTAACTAATTAGGATAGGGGATGATAGGATAGGATAGGATGACAGTAACTGGTTCAAAAAGGGAAGCTATATCTGTGTTAGCTTCCCAAGATCAAGAAAATTAAACTCATGATGCACGTAGCAGTCTCCCCAGTGGCTTGCAGCTTATTCAGTTTGGTGTAATGTAACATGTATGATTTCCTACATATAAGACATTTTATGTGGTCAGCCACAAAGAGCATAACTCTTGAGAAAGAAGAACTCACCAGGAGGAATTGAGTCTCTTAAATGAGACCATGAATGAAATATGAGACTTGCTTTCTAGCTGATGTGGTAATGTCCTCTTGCACCAAGAACGGTCCTGCAATAAAGGAATTCTTTTAAGGATAGAAGGAAGCAGGTGTTGGTAGTGGGAAGTTTTCTTTCACGCTGTCATCATAAAATATATGCCTAACCTCTGGCCATTTTGGTACCCCTTTGCTAGGCTTAATCTATTTAGGTCAGTATGTTTCTTGGAGGAGCCTAAAACAAGATGCAGCCACACATGCTGTCTCAGAAGTGCTGATTAGAATCAGTTCTGTAAATTGACTGGCTCTTGCCTATAGAGCTAACATGTTGTTAGGCTTCACCACCAAGGCATGTCACTGCTAATGTTCATCATACTGGTTCTAAGGACATCATTTTTTTTTCTGCAAAGCTGCTCTTGAGCTAGTTGGTCTTCTAGCATGTCCTCTTTCAAGCAGTTTTTTTGATGGGACTTTGCCTTAAGTGAACTTCATCAAGTTCCCATTTTTTCTTCCTATGAAGTCTCTGTGAACAGTGGTCCAGCCCTCTACTGAGCCTTCAGTTGCTTCCCTCAGTGTTATATCATTTGTGAACTTGCTGTGAGGCACTCTAGCACATCTTTGAGGTTGTTAATAAAGACAGTAAACAGTACTGGCTCTGTAATGGATCCCTGAGGAATGCTTATAATTGCTAGCTGCCAGTTGTACTCCATATGACAGATCATCACCCCTCCAACCTAACACTCCAGCCAATTTTTCAGACACCTTATCTAATTTTCAATTCAGATCTCAAATCTTTGGCAATAAGGAGATGAGAGGCCATCTCAAGTACCTTTCCAAATTCAAGCGATACACTCTTGCCCGCTCTCCCTCTGTTTTTACAGCCAGTCATCTCTTACAGATGCTGTGAGGCTAGTAAAGCAAGATTATTCCTTGGTAAGTGTATGCTAGTTGTTTTCAATCATGTTGTCTGTTAGGTGACATTATTTCTAGGATACTTTGCTCTGTAACTTTGCTAGGGAAAGAAGGAAGGCCTGTGTTGGGTTTTTGTAATTTTTGTTTGTTTGTTTGTTTGTTTTAATTTAAATAGTATCATAAGAGAGTGGACCAAATCAATTGGTCTGGGGATACTCACTTTCCAGAGAGGAAACCATATAAAAATGAAGCAACATGCCAAAAAATCTCCAACCCCTAAACACGAGAACATGCTGTACAGAAACGTTGGTTGGAGATGCTTAAGAAACCCACCTGAAATATGTGCTACAGTTTAAAGCATTTAAATTAAAATAGTCCTAAACCATCGCCTGCCCCCAAAGAGTCTTATGGAGCTCTCTCTAGAGACTGGGGAAGTTTTTATGGCCCTTAAAGGGAAAAGGTCAGCATTTAAAACTTAAGCTTGCATTGCTGAGGTAGGACCAATAAATAGAGACAGGACAAATGCAGGTGGGAAGTTGAGAAGCTTAAAAAGGCTCTTGAAGAGTGGTTTGCAAAGATGCTTAAGCTATTGCAGTAAAGTTTTGCTTAAATAGAGTGAAAAAGAAGACAATAAAGAAATCCATAGGTTTGTTTAATGGTAACAGTGTGAAATGATCCACTGGATTTACAGGGCATAAAAGAACAGTCTTTTTCTTGGTCCGTCTTTGGTGTTAGATGATCTTTAAGATGCCTTTCAACCCAAACCACGATATGATTGTATGTTTACATGCTAATGATGATTAGAAGATGCCAACAACTTGTGTATGCTTTGCAGCAGATAGATCAAAGGTGTTAGACTTTGAAGTAACTGTAAAGCAATTAGGGGGTCAAGAAGATTAGTTACTTGTAAGTATATTGAAGTTAGTATTCTTCACACGCCGAGAACAGACTGGAGTATGAAATTACTGTAACCTCACTGTTAACAGCCACTGTGCCTGTGGACTGGCAGGTTGCCACTGTAACTCCCCTCTACAGAATGGGCTCCAGAGGGAGCTGCAGACCAGTGAGCCTGACTGCTTCTGAACTTGGAAGATGGCAGTCAGTCTTTAGGAAAAAGAGGGTGGAAGGGAGGATGTAAAAAAAACTCTACCAAACAACCAACAAAAAGCACTGTAGAGAGAGATATCACTAAGCGCAGATCAACATAGTTTTGTTGGGGAAGCCTTAATGTGGCTCCTGTAAAGGGAAATCCTGCTTCATTAACCTGCTGGAATTGCAGAAGGGTGACAGTAACTATGTGGTAACAGTAATCCGATCTGTATTTTTCAATTGCATTTGACAAGGCTCCACGTGAAAGGTTATAAAGAAATTCTGTTGCTATGGTATTGGAGGAAAGGTCCTTTTAGCAACTGGGAACCAGTTAAAGCAGAAGAAACAAAGAGTAGTGCTTATGTGCCACTTCCAGGGTGAAAAATTTGTATCAGACTGCAGAAACTGTCAGGCTTCTATACTTCTTGAGCAGCATCTGCTTTTGCCTCTCTTGGAGACATAGGACTGGTGATGGTTGGACTTGGCACTGGGCTAACCCAGTTGGGCATTTCTAACATGCATTCAAGCCAGTCATTGACTTGTATGGGTCGAATCTTGTATTGCACATTGTAATTTTTGGTTTGGACTTGACTAAAATTTTTCCATCTTAGATATATCATAACTTCAGCTGGAGATTGCTTCACAGACAAATGAATTTATTTGGAGGCACTTCAGTTATTCTGACTACAAACTTACCCCTTTACTTATTTACTATAATTAGTTTACTTCTGCATGTCTGTCATCAGCCTAAGAAAAAACATGTGTAAAAGCTTACTCTTAAAAATCTTGTACAGTCACCATGGTATGCTTGTCAATTAGTGTGTAGAGAGGCAGTATATATGTTCATAAACATGTTCATTCAAATAATGTTCTTGAAGTTGAAAAGTAACTTGTTCCGAAGATAGACGTTCAAGCACGAAGCATGTCATGTTGATTTCAGTCTGTAATTACATAATCAATGTTTTTTCAAGGAAGTATTTTGCCATTCAGTGCAAAAAACTAACGTGCTGTGAAGAGTTAAGACTGTGTGGAGACAAAAGCCACTGTAGTCTGTGTAATAGAAATTAATGATGACTGAGTTTTGGAGGATGAAAGAAGAGCAAAGAAAGTCAACCTTTGAGTGATCCCAAAAATTTTTTATGTGTCATGCAAAGAAAGTTACTTCGACTTTTCATGTTTATAATTTTCTCTGTAATTCATGTTTTACAGCTGAGCTAGAGGTGCATTTAACTGATAATGTGCTTTAACATACTGTGTATACCAAAAGACTTTTTAAAGTCCTTTCCTTAAGTTAGCAAATATTTTGGCAGATTTTTTGTGCCTTATTTCAGAGGACAAAGTAGGGAAAAGCAGAAATTTCCTGTGAACAGGTGCTGCTGTTCAGAGTACAACAGAAATAAGTGAGAAAACTAGCAGTTCAGCTTTCACAACAGAGCTAGAATAATGTTTATTTGTGCATGAAAAGTATTTATATTTTAAGCAAAAGCTGCATATTAAATGACTGTGCGCTGTTTGGTGTGCTGTATGATCCTTGGCTGAAACAGGTGGGGATTTTACTGCTGAAATAGTGTACAACTATATAGTTTGAGAATGTGTCAGAAAACACAAGTATAAATAAACAATTTAAATTAATGTCTTTCTTTCTAGCATTTCCCAATTTGACTTTGAAACTTTAGTATTGGTATCCTGGCAACTTTATTTGTATGTAATTTTATTAAATTGAAAAAAGAGTAATTCAATTTGTTGTGCAGACCTTAGCTGGTTGACATTACAGAATAAGCTATGGTAGTAATATAGTAGTCCATCAGGGCTGGAAAACGGGAGGAATGATTCTGTTAATAAGTTTCTCAAGTAGTTACTAGATTGTAAGATATATCTTCACAAGTTTGGCTGGCAGTTTCCCCTGAGACAGAGTATTTATCCACCTCTTAAAAGGCTTCTACTTCCTACTGGTCTTCTTTTCATCTCGAACATTTTCTTGCCTGAAAAAGATCAGCTGAAACTTCTTAGTGTATGTTACAATCAGCATTGTGTCTGAATTTTGGAAATTCAGATGATTTACACATTTTAAAAAGCTGTTGTATGAAGGGCTCCTTATGTTTGAAGTAATTCTAAGTGTTGTCAAATTAGAACTAATTCCTGGGTGTTGACAACTTTATTCCCAGTAATATGTTGGTATGGCTTTGGTGTAATTTTTTTTATTGTTTTAGTGGCATCTGTGTGATTGTTCCTGTTTTTTTATTTCCTCTTTTGTAGACTGAATCTTAAAGAAGAATTGGATCAGATGAGAATACACCAATCTGTGAGTAAGTTTACAATACAGGAACTATGCTTGCAGCAAAAAAGGGAAGGTATAGTGTTTTGTATGTGTTTATGTAGTTGTAGTGGGCTGACCCTAGCTAGATGCTGGGCATGTACCAAAGCCTCTCTATCACTTTCCTCCACAGCTGGACAGGGGAGAGAAAACATAGTGAAGGGTTCACGAGTTGAGATAAGGACAGAAAGAGATCACTCACCAAGTACTGTCATGCACGAAACACTCAGCTTCAGGATATTAATTGAATTTATTGCTAAAAAATCAAAGGATAAGGAGAAGCAAAAACAAATATTAAAAATACTTTCCCCCCACCCCTCCCTCTTTCCCAGCTCTACCTCCTTCCTCCTAGCAGCACATGGGAGACAGGGAATGGGGGTTATCACGAAACACTCAGCTTCAGGATATTAATTGAATTTATTGCTAAAAAATCAAAGGATAAGGAGAAGCAAAAACAAATATTAAAAATACTTTCCCCCCACCCCTCCCTCTTTCCCAGCTCTACCTCCTTCCTCCTAGCAGCACATGGGAGACAGGGAATGGGGGTTATGGTCAGTTCATCACATGTTGTTTCTCCCACTGCTCAGGAAGGGAAGTCCTTCCCCTTCACCAGTGGGGTCCCTCCCATGGGAGACAGTTCTCCATGAACTTCTCCAGTGTGAGTCTACCCCAGGGGTAACAGTTTTCCACAAACTGCTCCAGTGTGGGTCACTCTTCCATGGGGTGTAGTCCTTCAGGACAGGCTGCTCCAGCGTGGGTCCCCCAGGAATTCCTAACAGGAAACCTGTTCTGGCATGGGCTCCTCTTCTCCATGGGTCTGCAGGTCCCTGCCAGGAGCCTGCTCCAGCACAGGCCTCCCATGGGGTCACAGCCTCCTCAGGCATCCACCTGCTCCAGTGTGGGGCTCCTTCATGGGCTGGATAGGTGGATCTCTGCATTCCCGTGATCCTCCATCCATGGGCTGCAGGGGCACAGCTGCTTCACCATGGGCTGCACCACGGGCTGAGGGGAATCTCAGCTCCAGCACCTGCTGGAGCACCTCCTGTCCCTCCTTCTGCCCTGAGCTTGGTGTCTGCAGAGTTGTTCCTCTCACATACTCTCTCTCTGCTCTTCTCTGGCCAGAATTGCATCTGCAATAACTTTTTTCCTTCTTAAATATGTTACTGTGTTACTGTCAACTCTGATTGGCCCAGCCTTGGTCAGCAGTGAGACCATCTTGTAGCTGCCGGGGATTGGCTCTGCTGGACATGGAGGAAGCTTCTGGCAGCTTCTTACAGAAGCCACTCCTGTAGGCCCTCCCACTACCAAAACCTGGCCACTCAAACCCAGTGCAATAGTCTGTCAGAATACTAATTATTTATATAAGGTTATTTTCTTTCCAAAAATTGCTTTTTCTTGAATGTGTGTTTTGTAACCATAAGGCCATACATATGATTTGAAAGTATGTTTGCCCATTAGTTCTCCACACATCTATTAAGTCAATGACAATTTATATAAATATAAAAACACTAATACATTTGCGACTAATGCGTATATTCTACCTATGTATGAAATATAGTATATAGAAATTTTATGCTTATTCAGACTTCTGTTTTAATACTAGTCTCACAAAGTATGTGAATTTGAAAGTAAATCAAAATGGTGAAATTAACAATAAAACCTTACCCTTCTTTATCGCAGTTTTCTGCTGGTGGCTTCTTTCTCTTCTTTGTGATAATGTAGACCACTTGAATGAAAAAATAAAGTTTTTTTTTCCTTTATTTTAAAATTCTGTCTTTAAGTGGAAATATCAAGCTGCTGAAAACTGAAAGTTACATTTTTCTTTTGTACTACTTCTTATGTGTTATGTTCATAGCCACAGAGCTGGAGGTTTAAATATTGACTTTAAAAATCACTTCTTTGTTTTTTCCAATTCAGTTAGTCTTTACAGAGAGAGAAGAGGAAAGATAACCAGTGATGAGAAGGAGTTAAGGGCCTGCTGAGCAATATCTATGCTTTTCCAAGAACCAGTCTGATATCCAGAACTGACAGTTCTTGACATGTTTACTGCTTTAACAATTAGTATTTTCTTCCTTCTTTTTTTGTTCTCTTTTCAGGTTAACATACCCTCTTTTAAAAGTGTGTGGGTGGATGCATTCTTCTGGCTTGGTAATGAGTATAATGATTAGCTATTCTTCTGTTGGGACTGAGAAAAATGTTTGAACTACTAGTGAAGTGTTCTAAGCAAATTGTATTTACCTTTTCCAGTCTGTGTTGTTATGGGTATCATTTGAATGAACAGGAAATGTCTGATAAGATTAAAGTCCTAAGATATGTATTAAGCAAAACTTCCCTGTTAGCACAGAAGACTGAGATGATTCTAGCTGTTACCAAATTTTTACCAGTTGAAGTGTAAAAAATAAGTTGTTCACAAGATCTCTAAAAAGTAATTTCCTTATTCCCCTTGCAAATCTAGGGGCATTGCAGTGTTGTGACACATTTATTGTTTGAGATTTTCTAGAAGGTTGAACCATAATGACTGAAGCCCCATGTCCATCTTTGAGCATAAATGAGTGTATGTTATGAATCCTTGCTTGTGCGCTAAGAAAATGCATACACCCTCTGCCTTAAAAAGGGTGTTAAATGCCTTCTTCCTAGATAAAAATACAACCTCATGTCTATTATAAGTAATTTTCTGAGAGTCCAAACTTGAAATGGTCTAAATACACTTCGTTCATAATTTTAGTATGTTTTCTTTTATAACAGGAAACCTGATGCAAATTTCCTCAGTTTATCAGTGAGATTGGAATTCACTTTCACCTTAGCAGATACCTGTTTTCATCAGGCATTCTAATATCAAGGGATGAAATCTGTAAAAAGAGACTGAGCTTTCCTGTATTTAAATTGTCTTTATTGGATGTCAGTTGTGTTTGTCAGGAAGAAGTCATGGATAGTTTGGATTAGTTGTTCTTCTACATAATTTTTCAAATCCTGTTGGTCAAAGATGAAGTGGGTCAAGGGAAAAGAAAACTCTTTTCCTGCTCTTCCCAATTTCTTTCCATTCTTATTCTGTTGTCCAATTATTTTCTAGTAGTCATCAAATCCAAATTCATTGTTCATGCTGTTCATCTCATTATTTGTTCATGAAGGTAAAGAATGTGTTGGCAGGTAGTCACGCCATTTCCTCCAAAAGCAGGATAGTGGATCCATCAAATCCTATTCAGAAAAATAGCAAATGCCTTCTTAAAAAGCCGTAAACTGTTGGCCTGCTATATGTTCACGGAGGCAGTTTGAAGGCTTCTTTCATTATAAGACTCCTGAATCTACCGTGTCTTTAGCGCATATGTGGGAGTGGCATTCCCATTCACCCTAGTGTTACCCACCAGAAGTTTCTTTCCACCCACTAGGATGGGTGGCTACCATTGCAGTCAGTAACACAGTGCCTTTGTGCACCATGGCACCTTTTGTCTGTCAGGAAATCCTTCACCTAGCATGTAGTGCAGGCAAAAATGTCATTCCTTTGATTGTTTATATAGGGTCTTTGTAAGTGACTATAACAGAACTCTATTGTGTTTTTTTAAACGGGTGTTTTTTTCTTTGTGTAAGCAGCCTTTCTGCAAATACTAATAGCAAACTTTAGTTTCATAGTTCAAGTACCATTTTGGCAGTGGTGTTGAACTAACTCATCATCAAATTTGGTGACTATTAATTAGGAATTAAGTTTTGTATTCTAAAGCTGGCAGTTAACTATGTTTTCTCAGTGGGATGTAAGTGTGCTTATGTAAGACTGTGGTAATTTGATGACTGGAGACAGTGGGGTTTATGACTTGTGGGTCTATTCTTCGAGGGAGAAGGTGTTATTTTTTTATGTAGAAATATGACAGGTAGAGCATGTCTTGCTGAGTAGACTGATATATGATGTATCTTTCTGCTGTCCTAGACAGACAGTTAGTTACAGGCAATGCTGTTTCACTGCCTCCCTAACCAATTCCTATGAACAATTACATAACAACTAGAAGGGAAGAAGGAAGAAGGGTCTTGAATGGGCCATATATTTTCTGCTCAATAGAAAGGTTTCTAAATAGGGTTATGTTTCAGTGACCTTTCGCTATACTTCAGTTTTTGTTGCTTCTGTCTTCTTTCATAATACTGAACATGTATAATCTTTTCTATCCATTTTGCAGTAGTATTCTTTATTATCTGCATATAATGTGTTTATTTATAGA
This sequence comes from Edolisoma coerulescens, assembly GCA_013397115.1. Classification (NCBI taxonomy): domain Eukaryota; kingdom Metazoa; phylum Chordata; class Aves; order Passeriformes; family Campephagidae; genus Edolisoma; species Edolisoma coerulescens. The sequence goes on from VWZW01004127.1 coordinate 128,664, forward strand.
GTTTTAAATTGCATTTTAATACATCCACATAATAAACACAGCATCTTGTGTGCTTTGATCAGTTTCTTTGACTATGGGAAGTAATTCTTCTTTTCAGTGGAGTAAGTAAATGCTGATATAAAAGCTACAACAGGCATTCAAATGAGTGAATATTTAGAAAAAGATGAAAAGCATGTTCATATTATCTTTGTGTGTTACTTAAAGAATGTTCTAAATGTATGCAGTACCACTGTGCTGGGGGACTGTAGTCGGAAGTAACATGGGAACTAACATATTAATATCAAGGTAAAGGTACATATTCCCCAGATGCATAGTTTTACCTTTTTCAGCTTTTATTATCTTTAGAATAGTGTTCCATTTATTTCATGAATACAGAAGTATTAATTGGCCATGACATGTTCCAGAGACAAAAGAAAGGTCTAATTCACTCTAACAAACTTGTTAGTCACTGTTTATATCAAGAGGATTATGAATCTACAGAGAGTAACACTGTTTTCTTCTACACTTGCTTTGTTTATAAATCAAAAGTTTTTAAGTGACCTACAGTGTCTGCTTATAGTTTGAAATGTTACTTCTAAAGCAGACCTCCACCATGTGGCATGGATATTTATCCCTTAAGATTAATTCCTTAAGTTAATTTGGGGGGAAGAAGACAAAAAAAGAAATACTAATATTGTGGTGCTTTTAGAATATTGGGATTTTTTTGTTCTGTAATGCAATATTTCATATTCTAAGAGGAAATCCTTCTGAGGTGTGTAGTTGCTCGTTTATGTGAGCAGTGGGCAATTTGTGAATGCTAAGCTCTTGACTAAAATCCAAACAGAATATGGTTTACTTCTGATTGACCATATGTATTGGTACTTTTAAACATTTTTTTATGGGTAAGTCTAATTTTTAACTTGGGATTTTTGGTATCTAAAATGTATAGCTATCTCTGACAGTGATGCTTAGATTCGTGTTGGCTGTCATTAGTTGTATCAATTTCTAATTGTTATGATTTCACAGTATTTCAGTTGAATGATTTGTGTGATTTATCTAGTGAAGTACATGATCTTTAACTTAACAAAAACCGGGGTTTAAAGTTTTCATCCATCCTAATTCAGTTACTGTTTGCTTTGTTCACCAATCACTCTGATCCTCCTAGCAGGGGACAAGATCTAGAGAACAAAACTGATAGTGACTGTGTAGATAAAAAGGCAATGAATTCTGCTTTTAAGGCATAGAGGGAATAGTCTGTAAAAGAATAAAAATTGGAATGAAAGTAGAGTGTCTTTAACCTGCAGATCTATTGTACCTTTGAAAAGCTTGTACTCTGAAAAAAACATACTGTGATGCTACAGAGATTCATAATTATATGACAGAACACTTTGAAGAGAGGTCACTTTAGAAACTGACCAAAAGGCTTGTCAAGAAGATAGACCACATTATAAATAATTACAGAAATAAAGAATGCATTTCCTTAAGATGTCTGCAGATTGTTTTAGTGAAATACTAGGTGTCATAATGTGTTCTATTTATTATATGATAGTGATGCGTTATTTATTTTCTGATAGAACCACTTTTTAAACTTAGTGAAGATGATGGGGTTAAGAGTAATACTCCAAAGAGGTATATGGGAGAAGTTTCACATGAGATGTTACAGAAGGTAAGATACTAACCCCAGAAAACAGATCTAAATTTTAATATAAGAATTATATATATATATATGTATGTATGTATGTATGTCAGTACTCATGAATTTAAGCCATTGTTTTCCTACCTAATTTAAAAATGTGGCTTTCCTGAATTTTGCTCAGAAATTAGTTCTAGGGAAATAGCTGTGAATGTGTCATGTAAGATAAACATGGGTAATGTCAGAGAACATGAAGAGAGTGTTTAGGGGTATAATGTCAAAAGCTAATAAATTACCTAAATTGTAAGTAACATACGCTTATCATTTTGCCCCTTAACTTCAAGAACCTTAATTTTTTTGCTGAGTATTTAACTTTAGATGATATCAAGTGTTAATCTCCATAGATCTCTTCTACAGAATAGAATTGATGCATAATAGGTGGATAAATCTACCTTTTGTTGTATTTAATTTTAGCACAATGTTGCATATGCAAATATTTTCTACATATGTGGGTCTGCCACTCTTTTTACAAGATAGTACCATACACATGTAGTGTTCTTTAGCTTAACAAATATAATAAGTATTTTGTGTTTCCTGCTTAACATTCTACAGGTTTTGCCTCATACAGTAACGAGATGTTCTTAACTAGTTGGTATTTGTATTGATATTTGTAATATACACAAGTAGTTTAGTATGTTAACAGGTGTTCACTTAAGAGGGCTCACTTGTATTTTACCATATGTTTTGTTTGCTTGCAAAGAAAAGGCATCCTTCAAACAGTATCATGCCTTTTGTTTGTCATTTTGCAAAACTATTTGTTTAATTACTTATAAATCTTTAAAAGCATGCTTAAATTGAATAAACACAAATCTATAACTTTGAATGTCAGTTCAAGTATGTCTATTTATTTTTTATCTGTGAATTAACTTGTAGGCAGTATGGTAATTTACAGCAGATGATGTGATTGCATATACTTGTAACACTTGCCATATGGTCAGGCAATGAAGGCTGTCATCTCGTTATTACTGAATGACAAACATCATGTTAAAATAATAACACACAGAATAGGAAGTGCTCACATTCATTTATCTTAAGGTAGAGTGAGTAATTGAAATAATATGAATGCTACCATCTGAAATGTCACACAGTTTATGCTTGCTTATCATCTATATTTCAGAACTATAATTTTGTTTGCCAGGTACTACATAATTTTTATCTCTATGGATATACAGAGTTATGATGGTACCTTAGGGATAGGTGTAGAAGATATTCATTGTTTATTTCCTTCCAGCTGTCATACATGACTTTAAGTGCTACTGAGTGCAAAAGGTTGCTTTAAAGAACTGACAAAATAGTAGCAGAATCTCAGTTTAGGAAGGTGATTGAAAAAAGGTACTGGTCTAACAGATTGTCATTAGGGTGGAAAGTGCAAACTGTGACTTTAATCATAACCCTTTGTTTCACTAAAGCATTTGTAAAAAAAATCCCTTTTATTTCTAATTTCACCCAATAACTTCATGTAGCTATAATGCATTGTCTCTTCATATTAAAGATTTCCTATCAAACTCGCAAATTCAGTGTCCAATTCACAAATGTATATTAAGTTTGAGCAGCTCCTGTCTTAATTTGCCTTGTACATCAAGAGCTCTCATTTATCTGAATCATGCCTGTAGTACCCACTTTGTAAAACATTTCATAAATTCTAAAATAATTTAAAGGCATTAGCAAATGTCCTTGTAAAAACCTATAAGTAACATCTTGCAGGAATAGTATGGTTTCAATATTTTCAGTGTCAAAGACAGTTTTGACATTTTGTATTGCTACAAAGTGTGGGAACTGGCCAATATTTTACAAGGTTAGGAGTTCAAGTTAGCCATGCACATGCTGGTGTAGCTCCTGGAAAAACAGTCTTTCCTAACCACGTACGGAGAAATTTAGAACTCCTGAAACTTAGCTTAGTAAAAGAGTGGGGATTGAGCTTGTACAAAACCAACCAAAAATATTTCTGCCAAGTATTGGAGTAAGTGCTTACTGAGCACAAAACTTGCTCTGATGCCCTTTTCAAGCTTCTGGGGAAATCTCATAGACTAAATAATCATTTTAGTATCTGCTAAAATTAAATTGCCCCTTGTTTCTGGAAATTGTCCTTTATGTGGATATTCCAGAACATCATAGAGAATCAGTTTATTGTTAATGGTCTTCAATATGTGTAAACCTCAAAGGACTTTACAAGCCAAAATGGTAAAATGCTTCTTCAAAATTTATATGAGAAACTTGTAAAATTAGTCTCTTAATTGAAATGCGATAGATTTTCCCTTTCTGAGAATAGACAACACATACTAGCTTCCATATTTTTAGGTGCTGAGTTTCTGATATCTCTTGCTAGGATTTGTTTGGAGTTTTTTGCAAGATCAAATTAATATTTTATTTCTGTATTTATGACACGTGAAAGAACTTGTTGATTCAGGTAGCTAGTGCAAAATTGTCCATATTTCAAAGTAGTAATCCTTCTGAAAATGTTTTTTTTAATTCATTTAGTATTTATAACCAAATCAGTAATGACCTCAAGATGCATCAGGAAGATTCATTAGCATGGCATACTTAAACTTCTGTGTCACTTTGCTTGGAATGTTAACTTCTTTTACCATCTGCCCTTTGTTCAACAGCTGTATTATTGCAGCTAAAATGTTTTCATCTGTACTATGATAAAATTATTTTTGAATTAAGGACTATAGATAGCTTTTCTCCTTGTTCTTCATGTGATATTATTGTCATATAATAAATATTTCTGAAAACATAGTTTGGCATTTTTACAGGACAGGCTGAAATATTGTGAGTGCTAAAATTGCTTTTGTTAGGTGCAACAATTAGAAAGAAAATTCAAAGCTACTGAAGGGGAATTAAAGAAACAGAAAGACGTAAATAAAGACTTACTGAATAAGAAAATCTATTTGCAAGAATCTTTAAAAGTGCAAAAGGAAGATGCAGACAAAAGAAAAAGAGAGCTGGAGACACTACTTAAGAGGATTTGTGAAATAAAAAAAGAAAAAGCAGGACTTCAGTTAGTGATTGATGAGAAGGAAAAAGAAGCTGCCTCTTTGAAGAGGCAAGTGACAGAAGCTAACAGGTTGAGAAATGAAAGTGAAGATTTGCTGAGTCAAGTGCAGGAGCAGAAGTGTTTGCCGGATAAAGCCAAAGCAGTGGCAACCTCTGGGCAATGTAATTGCAAGGTAACAGGCACCAAGGTTAAATTAAAAACAGCCAAGAAAAAGAGCTCTTTGGGACATCATGGAGCTTTACTCAAACAGTCCATCAAGGTTATGAGTAATGTGTTTGAGAACTTCAGTAAGGACGGCTGGGAGGATGTGAGTGAAAGCAGGTACGGCTCTCATTAACTTAGCCCTGTAGAGGGGACACTGTGCATATGTAAAGCACTAGAAAATGGAGATTGAATTTCAACTACTGTTGATTTGGTATTCAAAAAAAATACTGTCAGATCCTTTGAAATATCTTGGGAGGTCTTGTTCTGAGCTTATTGACTGAAATTTGCATGCGAAATTAGCCACAACTGCATGAGTATTTGAATAGGTGCCAGGAAACCCAAAAGAAGGCAATGCTTGATTTCTTCCAGTGATGCTATTTTCATGCAGTCATGAGGCTTGAAATTGACAGTTTGGCAGGTTGATTTAATTTGCTGGCCCTTTGCATATTCACCACTGACAGCTAAGGATTCCCAGGCAAGCCTACTAAGTCGGTTTAGTTATCTTGTGACATGCCGACCCGGGAGGAGAAACATTTTTTCCCCTTAATTTAGTTAGATAAATTTTGAATGACCCATTTCAGCTTGCTAGCAGATGTCTACAAGCTGTTTAACATCCTTTAAATTAAGAACCATCCACACTAATTATTTCATGTATGTTTTATGCAGTCATTGTACTAACTTTAATTGAATGATGGTTAAAAATCGGTTCTTTAAAGGTAATAGTTACCACATACAATCCCAGTCATGAAACAAAAGGCTCTCAGAAAATTCCACTGGCAGGCTTCATAAACATCAAGAATTTTTTCTTCTCCGTATTATGTCCCCATATACTTGAGGAGGCAGCACTAGGTAAATGGTTATCACATCTTGTCTTTCAGGACTTTGGTCTAAGAGACAAGCAAAGAAATCTCTCAAGCTTGTGTGTATCCAAAATACAGGAAACATGGGAAAAGAGTAAAGAAAATGGAATTCTCTTCATAGGCTTTATACTGGCTTTATGTGTCATATGGAGCAAATCAATGGTGGCATATGAAGCCCTTCTACTGCTTCTCCCTATGCAAAATAGGGGATTCCTGAACACAGCATCTCGAGAGGCAAAACAAATTAAGAACCATGTTATTTGTCAGTTGTTATCATTAATGTAAAACTTGTTTGGTTTTATGTATAATTAAGTATTGCAGATCTGATTTTAATAGAAAACATACATGTTTGTGCATATGGAAACATGTATGTGTGTTGTAGTTAGTGAGTATTCAATTTGCTGTGTTGTTCTCTTTAACAACAAAATTGAGCAAGCACATTGGCATTCCACTTTAAGTTTGAAATGAAAAGTAATTGCATAGCTTCACTTGCGGCTAGCCATAAATACTACTTTTAATAATTGTACAAATGTTGGTTTAGGGAATTCTTGTCATAGAACAGTGAACACTTTTGAAAGTGAAGTTTCAAGGTGTCATTCTCAACAAGTTAGGGAAATATCTTCATTAAGTTTCCTCTTCTGCTGATTAATAAATACCGTTCTTTATCACTACTACCTGTCTCTGAGTTTCTAAATGGAAGCCTTCCATTTTCTAAATAGAACATTCCTTGAAAGCAGGTGAGGGAAATGTGTATGTAGTTAGAAATATCTCAGTGGTACTGCGGCACCTTTAAACCATTGCATTGATTTCTGTTCTCATCAGTCAATAATACATACCAATGTGTCAAGACAGGTTTTGGAAAGTATAAACATGTTTATGTGTGAACTCTTCTTGCCAGTTTGAGGGCTTTTCTCTGGTTAAGTATATGGCATCTCTAAACCATTGATGTTTATGATGATGTAACTTAATTTGAACTCAGTTATGCCATTTTAAATACCTTGGTTTAAAAAGTAACAAATCAAAATAGCCTTCTGTCAAGGGATTCCTTCACAAATCTGCTCACACAAATGATGATAAATAGCCACTGATGTTATAGAAAAGGATATATCTAAGACTTCATGTTTTAAGGTAGAGTTCTCTAAATTTAAGAAAATGAATGATAATGTGGGGTAAGGCAGTGAAAAACTGGAAATTAGGAGCACATTGCATGCAATTCTAAGAAAAATTTTGAAAAAGATGTAAAGTTTCAGGTCCAGTTTCTCTGCATGGCAGGCAATCTCAGTGACAGGGTTAACAAGTTCACAGAACTTAAAAGCACTCCAAAGGGGTGCTAAATAGAGCTTCCTCTGAAGTGTGATTTCCGAGTTTGTCTCAGTCAACACTACAAATAAAGTACAATTGACACAAAATTTTATGAAGTATTCTGCATTCACTTGTTTTATTATAAAATGTGAAAATGAAGGAAAGTAGAAATTTAGTCATTTATGAGCCATTCACAGAATAGAAATACAATCAAGTGTTTTTTCATTTATTCCACTTCTGCGGATTGTCACAAAAGCAGTCCTTTTAGAAGCATCTGAAATCTCAGGCCTCCCTGCATTGTAGTGAGATTGCATTTGACAGAGTAGAACTTGATAAAATCATTTCAGAGATAGATTTTTTTCTTTATTGTATTTGTAAAATATGTTGAATAAGTCACCTTGCTGTTCGGATTTTATATTAGTTTCTCTTCTTTGTTGCATGTGTTTATTTCTATGTGCTTATACATTGACTCTGGAACATTTAATATTTAGCTTGATTTTGTTTTGTTTTCCTGCATGAGTTGCTTTAGTGACTCTGAAATACTAACTTCTAAAAGTTTGGAAAGAGTGATTATGAAGTCAGTGCAAAACATTGATCCACTGCCAGACAGAAGTAAACAAGAAGAAAAAAAGCCCTGCAATGTGGTTCATGTAGAAGTCAAAAATGAGCAATATAATAAAAAGGTATATAATAGAACTTGTTTTGTTCTCCTGGGCGGAGTTTTGGAGTTTAATATTAGCACTACTGTTCTACTCTTAATTAATTTGAGTCTTGGTATTAAAGCCTGCTTCCAGATATTCAGTGGGTGGATTCATTGTGTTTTAGAATATTTTCTGAACAATGAGTCTGCTGTTGTAGATTAACCCTGGCTGGATACCAGGCACCCACCAAAGCCTCTCATTCACTCCCCTCCGTAGCTGGACACGGGAGAGAAAATGTAATGAAGGGTTCATGGGCAGAGATAGGGATAGAGAGAGATCAGTCATCAAATACTGCCATGGGAAAAAAAAAAATTGAATTAGAGATATGAATTTAATTTTTTACTAACAAAATCAGAGCAGGATAATGAGAAATAAAATAAGACCTTAAAAACACCTTCCCCCACCCCTCCCTCCTTCCTAGCTCTACCTCATACCCCCAGCAGTGCATGGAGACAGGGAATGGGGGTTATGGTCAGTTCATCACATGTTGTTTCTCCCACTGCTCAGGAAGGGAAGTCCTTCCCCTTCTCCAGAGTGGGGTCCCTCCCATGGGAGACAGTTCTCCATGAACATCTCTGATGTGAGTCCATCCCACGGGCATCAGTCCTCCACAAACTGCTCCAGTGTGGGTCACTCTTCCACGGGGTGCAGTCCTTCAGGACAGGCTGCTCCAGGGTGGGTCCCCCATGGGGTCACAAGTCCTTCCAGGAAACCTGTTCCGGCATGGGCTTCTCTCTCCATGGGTCTGCAGGTCCCTGCCAGGAGCCTGCTCCAGCACAGGCCTCCCATGGGGTCACAGCCTCCTCTCAGGCATCCACCTGCTCCAGTGTGGGGCTCCTCCGTGGGCTGTGGGTGGATCTCTGCATTCCCGTGATCCTCCATCCATGGGCTGCAGGGGCACAGCTGCTTCACCATGGTCTGCACCACGGGCTGAGGGGAATCTCAGCTCCAACACCTGCTGGAGCACCTCCTGTCCCTCCTTCTGCCCTGAGCTTGGTGTCTGCAGAGTTGTTCCTCTCACATACTCTCACCTGCTCTTCTCTGGCCACAATTACATCTGCCCAATCACTTTTTGCCTTCCTAAATATTTTATCACAGAGATGCTATCGTTTCTAATTGGCCCAGTCTTGGCTAGTTGCGGGTCTGTCTTTGAGCTGGCTGGCATTCACTTTGCTGGACATGGAGGAAGCTTCTGGCAACTTCTCATGTAAGCCACTCCTGTAGCCCCGCCACTACCAAAACCTGGCCATACAAACCAAATATATCTGTAAAGGTATTTGGAGAGGATGTTAGGAATGTAAAAGATGATTAAAAAATGTAAAACTGCTGTAAGCTAGCAGTGCTGTGGCACAATCCAGACAAAGAATGCCACAGACTTTCTCTGTCAGAAGCGCCATACAGAACAGGCTGACCTAACCCATAACAGGGAGACAGCAACACCCCTCTCTCCCTCCCTTCTAGCCAAATGGTGTGCTGACTAATCAAGCATGAACATCTCTCAGTTCGTTTGTTGTGCACTGGATGAGTTGTTCCATCTTAGAAAGATACTTTTGACTCTGTGTCCAGGAGATTCTGTCTTGAGAAAAGTATGCTTTTAGCCTCTTCTTAGCCTATTTACATTCATTGTCTGGGATTTCAACTGCTTGTCTCATCACCAACATCTATATGCTGTTTTCTCACAGAAGAGGGCCAGCTGGTTGTGTCCCAGGTCTTTAGAGGCTCCATACAATCTGTAACAGATGACTCATTCTTGGACTTTTTAACAGTGTCTAATACTTTTCCCTCCTGTGTTTGTCCAAATAAATCACTTTACAGAATTTAAAACATAAGCAGATATTATTATTTCTTAGTTCAAGAAACAGAATACTGAAACACTGAACAACTTGCTGTTTTTATATAGCTAGTTTGAAATTCAGTATTTTGAATGGTGATATAGCAGAGTTTGAAAAAAAAATTATGTTTTCTCAGTTTCCAAAATTTTTAAGCAAATGCAGACTCTCTGGTCTTGTTACATATTCTTGATTGTGTTATTTTATCAATACCTTCTGGTCAGAAAAACTGAAAAAAAGGAAAATTCTTATGTAACCGTTTGTTGGCAACAATACATAGTATGAGTAGGTGCACATGATATATGTGGAAATCTGACAGTGTGCTACTTCTGTTAATCTCTTGCTACTCCTGAGTGAGGATATACAAGGCATAGAATCCAGGAGACTCTATCCTTTCTTGATTGGTAGTATAGCACAGCCACTACAATTTCTGAAGGGCCTGTATTATATTTACTCTCTGTTCCTACTGGAGAAGATAGATATATTCTGATGTACATTTTTAACAGAGTGGTGGAATTGAAGCATACACAGGAAGCATATGGAGAGCCCCAAGCAGTTAAATATTCTTCAGCAGAAGTCCCCTATTGCAGGAAAAGCATCTGAAAACATGGTTTGTGAATGTGGAAGATAGTATTGCACAAATGTTTAGTATTAACAGTTAGGAACACCAATTTTAACAGAACTTTTAAGGACCCTACTGCTGGGTCACGGTATTCTCATACAAAAGAGGCTGAAGAAATCTCTTAAGTCTTGAGCTGTGCCAGGGGTTGGAGATGAGATCATTTATGACACAAGGACTTGGTCAGTTTTTCCCCACGTGGTATGAATATATAATACCCTGTGCAGTATCAGCAGAGTTACTGGCACTCTCTTACAATTCATACATTATTAGAGCTGTGGCCTCGAGTGGAGATCTCCATCTTTTTGCTGCAGGTGTGGGTTGTTTGCTCATCATCTGCTGAGAGCTCAGTTCTTGGTCTTTCAAATTGTGGTGATTGTACAAATCTAGAATTCATGAATAAGTTATCCTGCAATGTCAGTAGTTTGTTCAGTGCAATTAATAGAGAATGTGTTGCTCTTTACTCTTCTAAATTTGCTTAACAGCTATTTTAGATATGAATATTCCCAGAAATATGTTGCATGATATGACATAGACATTGCAATCTGAAGACTTGAAAAATTGGATAAATGTTGCAGAATTCCTGATCAAAAGTGGTTAAAAATACACTGAGCATTTAATACCCAGCAAGTTAGTACTTTGATTTTAGACTAAGCCAAACTCCAGCCGTTTTTATTTTATGTATTGCAAACATTTTTCTTCAGTTTCTGCTTCTGTCATTGAACATTTGATAGGTTCTAGAAACATCTGATTTTTCAAATCACATACTTTCAAATCGCATACTTAAAACCCTGGTCAAACACAGTGATCTTATCTTGCATGTTCATATAGATGTATGCGTCTTCTAGTTACAGCTCAGTGTCTAATCCAGTCTTCCTCTTTTTGAGCTAATGAGACTGGTATTCCTTTTTAGTTTCACTTAAATATCTTGAAAAGTAGGATACTGTAGACTTTCAAGTAATACAGACTATCTTTTTTCCCTACTAGTAAGTTCATAGCTTATCTAAACAAGTAAAGTATGTATTAACAGATACTTCATTTTTCTCTGAGATTATTTGGAAAAGGCTATGAATAACTGATAACAATTCATTATTTCTCTTACATTTGATGTGAAAGACAGAAATTTGTACTGTTTGTTGGATGATGTAAGAATGATTTTCAAATTAAAATTCATTGGAATTTATGTACTATTTTAAGTATTTTTTCTTGGTTTGATTCAAACTGCAAAACCTTGCAGTACTGTGGTTGATGTGCCACAATGAAGAATGGCTAGCTTTTTGCTTCTGGTTTTCATTTGTGCCATTCGCAGATTAAAGACCTAGAAAAATTACATTCCAAGAGGAGGATCTGCTATCCCATACCATCTCATCCATCAAGTCTAAGCAAAGGTATGAATATTATGTATTTCATAAGTAAGATTGATAAAGCATTCCTGCCTACCTGAACTTCTTCTATAGTACACAAACCCACTGATATGCTGTTGCAAGATTTGCTTGTTTGAATTTGTATATGTATTTTCAAATATTTAACTCATTATTTTAAGGTGAAATTCTCATATAACAAGTAAGTGACTGTCAAACAGCATCTTTTCAGACAGTTAAAGTAATTTTTTACTAAGTCCCACCTAGTGAATCTGTTGGCTGATATGAGGTTTTTTATTACCTTTTGTTCATGTTTGCCCCTTGTAGCCAACACAGCTAATGAAACAAATTAAATGTATTGTGTTTTAGACCTTAAAAAACCCCAGCCTGTTAACAAGACACTGAAGCCTTTATTTTTGGTAATATTGATCAGAAATTCGAGACACATTTAACTTCCATGTTGATTTTGTAATGCTGGCACTTCAGAAAAAGCACAACATGGAGTGCTTATAGGTTGACTGTTTTTATGTTTTATGTTTTTATAGGTCAGCTGTTAATTTACCAGTTTGCTAACTGAGAAATATTTTAGATATTGCAAGAATGTTTTGAAGGGCCAAAAAAAAAAAAATCATGAATCATGTTACTTATGATGATTTTTGTCCATTTAGTAACATGCCGGTTTATGTTCAGTGAACGGAGCAAAAGGGAGAAATATCACTGTCCAGAAACTGGGCTACTCTGTTACTCTACTGCAGGAAAAAATTAAATCATTGCAGAAGCAGATAGCTGTTTTACGGAGTGAAAAAAAGTCAGCAGTGGCTTTCATGAAGAAGGTTAAAGAAACCAATGAAAAATTAACAAGTCAGCTACATTTGGCTGGTCAGAGAGTTCAAGCTAATAAACTGACCGTAGAGGCAAAGTGCTTTTCATTAGAGTGTCTTACAATGTTCACCTTGATTCTATTGGAATTCTGTGAAATTTTGATAACACTGGTTTCTTGATTTTAATTTATTATAGTCAAAATTATGAAATATTATATATTACCATGCTTTATGTGAGCCAGTTATTATGTACAAATGGTATTGAGGTTAGTGTATCGACCCAATTCATTTATCCTTCTGAAAATAAAGTGGCCTTCATGCTGATATTTTACATGTATTCAAATGAGTGACGTAAGCTTCACTTTTAGCCTGTGGTCTGCAAACCTTCCTGAGAATCTGATCAGTCCAGAACTAGCATCTGTTCCTCTGTGAAGAACAGGCACTGTCTCTTTACACCCCAAGACAACTGGAATTTTCTTCCAAAGGGGGCTCAGACCAGTTCCATATCTATTTAATCCCATCTTTCTCTGTTAAGGTGAAAAGCCAAAGAACAAAGTTTATGGAAATAAGAGACTAGTAAAGCATTTAGTTAACAGCCCAAGGACACCAACTTTCTTCTCTGCTTCAGTCTTCATTCCTACTTAATCCTTTTCCGTGCTATTACTCTTTTCTGGTTTTCCCCATTCTCATGTATATATGTATTTTGTGTTAATCTATATGCAGCTCCTCAGCTGGAATTCTTTTCTGTTCATACTGTAGTGATTGGCCTGCCCTTTATAGAGCTGAATCAACAAACACTTATGCAGTAATTGTCTCCTGTTGGTCACACACACATCCTGCTTCCAGAATTATAGAGCTACAACAGATGGACTTGCTGGAAGGAGGCAGACATTAAAAAAGAAATCAAATCCCCTCCCCCTTAAACTTCTCTGTGTTTTTGTCTTTGCACAGAAGGCAGAAGCAGTATCAGGAGCAGCACTTTTCACTTTCTTAGGGCTAGGGAACTGCTAATTTCTAGAGGAGGGAAAACTTCATTTCTGTTACTCATTTTGCATAACTGTATATGTGTGATGAATTGTTCAAAAAGAGTTTCCAAGGTCATTGGAACCAATGAAGATCTGCCTATCTTACAAACAGTATCATAATACAAAGTTTCATGGACAGTATAAACTTCACAGGGAACTATGTGTGTAATTTAGCTAAAATGTTCTGATTTCTCAGACATCTTCATGATTTGCCTTCCTAGAAGACCACTCCTTAAGTGTCCATAGAAGAGCAATGTGAGAAATTGAATATAAAATGCTGTTATCAGGGAACTGGTTGAAAAAAAGTAAAGGGGGGGGGAGGGGGAGGGGGAGGACAAAGTTTGTGTAAAGATAAGAGCTGGTGTAATGGAAAAGACTGACTAGAATGAAAGCAGCGTGGCTTTAAAATGGAACTGGTGTTCTCTCACTTTTTCTGGAAGGTTTTAAAAAAAAAATGGTCACTGGTCTATTTAAAGGGTGGTGCATTCTAAGCAAAAATAAATAAATGGTGTTGCAGGTACTCAAGGAAAAAATCTTTATTAGGCATGCACATTTTTTTTCCTTCTCAGCAAACAATTCAAATTCCCTTTCTTACAACTAATTACTCTTCAGGTGCCATACTAGTGCTACCAAGTGAGAAATTTAAAGCAGAGGCTTGGGCTACTTGCCAAGTGAAAATTAAGGAAGTAAAGAACCTACACAGTCACTGCAGGGTACACTCATGTTTTAAAGAGAGAACCCTGATTCAGATAGAGAGACTGGCTGCAAAACACACATTTGTGTGTGGGACTTGTATGGGGGTTTTTTGTAAGAAATACTATCTAGAAGTGAACTTTTAAGATACTGCAAGGGAAATAATTTTTGTTAAGGTTTTTTTTAATATTTTTGTTACTTTAGATTTTAGAATTTTCTTGAGAGGTAGAAGGTAAAAAACAAGCAGTCAAACCATCAAAAAATAAAAGATTGACACAATCTCTGGATTTGGGGAAAATCTTAAGTACTTCAAGAGTGCTGAATTTACTAATATCGAAAAAATAAGCTTCCGTTAACTGCCATAACCATAAAGTTCTGAGTAAACGTATATTAAATATTTTGATCCTAGGCTAAGGTAAGTTTAGCAGTCTAGCAACTGTAAACATTAACATCATGGCTTGGACAAGATGCCATTTTGCCTGAATTTATCTAAGAAAATAAATCCTTTAGCAGACAAGGACAGATGTTTGTGTAGTCAGTCCTTCGTTATAGTCCCCAGGGAATCTAGAAGATCGACTCTAGATTTAAGATTTAAATGTTCCAGATGTTCATTTTGAGACAGATTTTACAGTTCATGCAACCTAAGGGCTGTCTGGCATCTGTTGATTTTCAGAATATATATACATGCATGGTTTTGTGTATTTTTCTTGAAGATCCATACAGACATTTATGTAGGTGTATATTTGTGTGCTCTTAAGAGTTCAGAATTTTGGATTTAAGTTCTGGTTTTGTTTGGCCTTATAAATGCTTTGCAGTAATATCTGCAGGTATCTGGCTTTGTTTCATTTCTGCAAAAGCAATTCCTTGCATATTTTAAAAAAATGGCTGTGAAGTGACTGCACATGTGCGAATCAACACTTGCATTCTCTAAGGATTCACATTAACACTGAGTCAAGACCATCTGTACAGAAGTACAGTAGTTACATTTTGTTATTGGTGTATAGAAATCACAGCTGGAGCAGATACTTAATGCAGAAGCAATGGTATTTAGCATTTTCTTAGTTTCTAAGAAAAACATTTAAAAGCAATTGTTGTAAAAATTCAGGATCTTTTTCCTAAGGTTTAGTCTCCTCCTCTACTCACTTCTACCATTGAATGCTTATAAGTGTTTATTGCATATGACGCAGTAATCATTAGTTTTATGCAGTGTCATTCTTGTGGCAAAAATCCAAATTATATTGAATCAGAAATTAAAATCATAAGCAGGTTAAGTCACTAGCGCTTCTCTTATTCATGTCAAGGCTATTCAAAGGCCCGCTGCTCAAATGTACCATGCTTTTGCATCTCCAGTTCTCCAGTGTTTCTCAGGTGATATCACAGGAAAGCTGCATTTCTTTCTGGAATACTATGGGCATTTGCAAAGTGCCTGTGTAAGTCTACTTCAGCAGGAAACTTGAATCTCAGAATAAGAACAAGTCAACCAGTGAAATGCTGACACGTTCTGTGAAGAGGATAATATGAAGGTTTAAATAAAGGTTTTTTCAGATGCATTCCTGCAGATATATCTCTACACTTTTGCTGAATTGGGAAGGAGCTTTTAATTTTTTTGAGAAACATATTTTAACTGTGATCGAGACTACACTTTTTTTCTGACAGTATTTTAAACATACCTCCAAACTTTATTTTAGCTGTTTGATTTTCACTTTTCTTTGAATTTTAAGGAAACTTTTTCCCCCTGAGCTCATAGTTTGTTTATCTAGTAGATTATCTCAAGCATCGAAAGGTATGAGCATGAAAAGCAGAAAAGTAAAGTGCTAAAGAAAGCTTTTTATTCTTTAAAGGTTGTGGCTTTCTTTACATATTCTCTTGACTGTTTTTTATTGCTCAGTGATTAAAGGACAGGCCAGAATTCAGTGTTGCATCTGCAAAACCAGCATCACAGCTTCACTCCTCTTATGGTACCCAAATATAAGTAAGTCAGCCAATTTAGCATTATTCAATTACACTGAAACAAAGAAGAAACTGATGATAAATTTAGATGCATTGGAAAATATTGAGAGAAGTATTATTTATGCAAAGATCTCACTTAGACTCTGGTTTTCATGAAGGATTTTTCACCCTTTAAAGATGTATTGTTATTTATATAACAATTTTTATATGGTTGTGGTTTCCTTAAAGTAAATTTTATGAATAAATTTGAAATTATAAACTTAGTGCTATTTGTAATTATCCTGCAGTAGCTAAAACTGCTTTTGAAACTTCCTCACATTTTGTTCATTCCAGCAGATGTGTAATTACTTGGACAGGTTTTGTGGGCTTTCTAGATAAACGTTGTCCAGTTAGAAATGCTTGTAGACCCATCCAGTTGTTTTCTGTCAAAACACTTTGATACATGTCCTGGTTTTATATGTTTGTTTGAAATCACTTATATGGATGTACTCCAGAGCATTTCTGCATTTTTATTAAGTTCATAAAAGAGATTCTACATTTAGTGTCACCTCTTCTAAATTAAGTGTTGGGTTTTCTTCTTTCTCTGGTAGCATGAAAAGATATTTCTTATTATGTACATTAGATAATGTTAATGATATCTACAGAATATCTGAATGATAAAATTTTATGGAAAGTTTTAGAATAATAGAAATTTGCAAGGCTTTTAAGTTAAACATAAGTAGTAATTTCTGCAAATAAATTTTGCGAGAAGTTACTTCTACCTCACTAGCATATGCAGGAATTCTGACTTTCATATATATAAGTAGTAAAAGAAAGGAAAAGCATTGATGCTAATAATGCCCTCGTATTTTAATAGTTAAAAAATAATCTAATAAGAATTCAAATTGCTTCTGCTCTGTTAAACAATGTTTGTTTCCATTCTTACAGGGCAAAGTTAAGTCTGGAACCTCTTACTTGTATCTATCTTAAAAATAAAAATCCTCTATACATCATCTTTAGCACTTTTGCCAGACTTGATGCAAAATAATTTCTGCAGCTGTCCACCTTTGGCACAGATTGTAATGGAACAACCAAAGAATTCTGTGAAGCTGTTTAGGAAAAGTCTATTCCCAAAAACATGAAGAGAATCATGATTTATCTCCCTTTCTATAGAAGCATATATATAATCTTTTCCTAACTACTTTTAATAAGAGTAGTTTAGGTTAATTTACAAGAACTGTAATCTTTGGACACAATACTCAGAAAGAAGTAAAGAAGGTTTCTCAAAAATATTTAAAAATCAAACCAGCAAATTTTCTATTCTACTTTTTCTTAAAAGGCAGCAGAAGTGGAAAGGTAAACCAGAAGGGATAAACCTATGAAAAACCAGGATATACTGCCAACCTTCCTAGAGTTTGCAAATGCAATCTAAGACAGCAGAGGTTTATCTAATAATTGAACTAAGCTATGTATCAGCATGAGACTGATGTTTTCTCAAAATTTGATTGAGAAATTCTGGTTTTTACTTCTGACGTCACACTGCTTTTACCCTTGCTTATATTTGTCTTGGAAAGATCTTTTTGCAGGTGCAGTATATAATTAAAAGCTCAAAACACTCTCCCAGTCTGTGTGTTCTTGAAAGAAAGACTCATTGTGTGTTCTAGACCTGAGCAGCACCATTATCTGCAGGCAGGAAAAATTGTCTGTAATGTACTTCAAACCTCAATGTTTTGGAATTTAATTTTAATTTCTGGGCCCTATTTGCAATTTTTGAATGCTTTGAATTGACAGTATTGAGAAGAGTAGGTGCTGCTCTGTTGTAGTTTTATTAAAGCTTTGCTGAACCTAATAAATCGAAAATCAGGGTATGCAGTCACACTTAAAAAGGCTGGGAACAGGGACAGAAAATGCTCTGTGACTCTCTGAGGTTAGAATTCACATTTTTCATGTCCTACTCCAAAATTCTGCCTGGAATGAAACAATCAGCTAGTCGAATATGTTTGCTCAAACTCTATGGTTACTACATGGGGAAATCTCTAATACTTCCTCTAACCACTGACCCAGCATTGCTCCTTAAGTTGACATGGAAATAAAATAAGGAATTGCCAAGGGTAAACATGAGAGTAACTGACCTTTTAAAATGCATCTACACCAAAATTTTTATTTTGGTATTTTGCTCCATCAAATACTTACAGCATCCTGAAGTCAGTTTTTTTAACAGAACTATATGTAAAATATATTTATCATGAAGCTGTGCTGTCATTACAAAAAAAAAAAATACTTTTTACAGTTTATGTTGATCTTTGAAGAAAAATTTAAGTAGATATGTTACATTATAGATGAACAGCATTTGAAGTACTTTGCATGTAGGAAATGAGTCTCATTCATAAATTTAAGAACAGTTGGCATGAACTAGGACTACTAGACTTACACTCCTGTCAAAATGAAATAACTTAAGAGATAGGTAAATTCTAGAAAATATATTATGAATTAAAAATTGTGAAAACTACATGAAGTTCAGAGAATATGCTTACAGTCAGTACAATTTATATTGCTGTATCATGTAGAAATCCTAAAAAGCATTCTTCTGTATTAGAAAAAAGAACCCGTATCAAAAGAATTAGCATGTTATTGTAATGTTACAAACAGAGGTTGTACACGTATCTGTAAGTATATCTAATATATTTATATCCAATAGTTTAATGTAGTAATGGAACAGACATTTAGATGATACGACATACTTGTGTATATATATTGAAATAAAATCCAGAAGATGTAATCCTGTAATTTCATTTGAAATGAGCTTATTTTTCTTCACCTTCTCTGTGATTTGGTCAAACTTTCCTTTGCATTGACTCTTATCTTACTCTTGGAAAAAACACCATGAGCCAAAACAGAACTCAATTTTCATTTTTTTTCTGTAAAAAATTTCCTGAATAAGATATAACTTGAGACCTGGAAAAGCTCAACATATACTATCATAATAGGATTTCGTTTTGTATTCACAGGAGTGTCTTCATTGAATTCCCTGTGATCTGCTCATTAATGAAAGTTAAGCTTAAAGCTACACTGGATTCTTGAACCTTCTCTGCTATGTAAAGTTCTATGGATCATATATGGTTTTGTCAGAGAATATTTATTCACCATTAAATCTCACACAAAGAAGTTCACTGATTTGGGAATAATTATTCATATGTTGCCAAGGGATTACATTTCAGATCTGGCAGATTAGATTTTCTAACAGATTGTCACAGAAAACCAGTTTGCATTGCATTTGGACCAGTACTCTTAGACTTGTTCACTAGATCTGTGCCTGAATTATTCATTATTAGTCACTACTACTGTTAACTATGGAAGTGATTTACTAAACCTTTTATGCATGTGCTTATTTCCACTGCGTTCAAGGAAATTTCAAGACATCCTACTTACTGTGGTAAATTTTTTGTTGGCTCTAATCTTACATATAGATCTCTCTATAGTGTGAGGTTCCTTTTTTGTTTTCAGCTTTTGGAGAAGGAGCGACAACAGAGGATGTAGGTGCAATTTTTTTTAACATTCTATGATTTAGTACTGCAATAGACTGTGAAGTAACATGCAAGAAATAGCTGCTTTGGGTTTCCATCAGCCATATATCTTCCCTGGCAAGTTTCAATTCTCTTCGCTGGGTTTTTGTGATGGATTTTTACCTAACAGTCACTCCTTTCTCTCTTTCCCAGCTTAGATAAATGTTTTCCTGATTATGTTCTTGGGAAAAGTTTTCAAGACTCAGGAGAAATTGGAGAGATAATTCTGTATTGTGAACATTAAGTGAGTTGGTTCTCCTGCACTCTCCTAATGGAGTCTTCTACTTTACTTCTTCTTTCCTTTGCTCCTGTCCTAATCTGGTAAATAAATTTTTCTCATTGTAAAGATACAGAACATAAGATTGGTGGAGGTGAGTGCTTAGTATGGTTAGCAAGGTGCATACATGGACCAAGGGAATTGGTAAGAGACAGTTCTTTGTTTGCGGAGTTGCATTTTTTAAGAAGTTGGATGGGTAGGGTCATGGGATTACTAAAATAGCTCCATGACTTGAAAGTATCAGAAGTTTTATAAGCACATTCACTCATTTTTGTTGTGTGCCTCTGCGTAACAGTCATTGCTTATTGAAATGTAAATCTGAAATAAAATTTCGAAAATGGTCTTCATCATACTTGGTTTTACTTAGTATTTGGATTGGAGCTAAGCACTGCTACATGGAACACAGTGTAGACTCATGTCTCAATTCATGCCTTAAGGTGAAATTGGTGCATATAAGTACCACTTAATCATTTTCACTAGTTCAGAATCTCACGCACCATGAAATTAATTTTTCAGTTGATCCCTCACATGAATAATAACATTATTTTTTTCACCAAGATAATGGTTTACACCTTATATATCTATTCTATCTGGATATACTATGAAATAAATGACTGTCTTTTTGCTGTTTGTTTTAGAAGTAAAATCTTTCAATCGTTTTTTAAAAATTAGTGGCAATGTAAAAAATCCAAGCCAGTGCAATAGGATATCTTCAGTCATTGACAACTACTCTTAAGCCTTCAATCATCCACCAGAGTCTGATTGAAAAGTATGGATCGTTATGATCTCACAGTGTTTTTAATGAGCAAATCATTACATCATAATGAAAACAAATACATTGCTCAAGTTTCACATTGAGTGAGGCTGAATGCCTGTCTGCCAGGAACCAGGGACTCTAAAGAAAAATGAGAGTCCTAGGAGGTAATGCTGAGCATGAACTCCCATTGCCATTTTAAAAAATACTATCCTTGAATATAGAAACTGGAGTCTACAAGAGGAGCAGAAAGAATATTTTTTTCTTTCACTGGCATAATTTGATTGGTCTTAGAATAATGTGTGTGGTTCTAATACACAGAATCCAAGAGAGAAATTAAAGGAAGTAAAAAACATTTGAAGACTTATGAGGAGGATTTGAAAAGACATTGTTCCAGAGAACGATGTGAGGTTTTCAGACAGCAGATTAACAGATAACTCAAGTTTAAGTATCTAAGAAAAAGAAATCTTGTAGAGTCTTCTGTCTAGCAAAGAAAGATTGAAAAAATACCAAAGATAGAAACATAGCAGATATGAGATCTGTAATTTTTAGGTGACCATAATTGACCATTGCCAGTTGGAGTCAGACAACTGCAGTGATATTGGCCAACTAATCTAAAAAGGAAGAATTAGAAAGAAATCAGCTGCTTGTGGTTAGCAGTGGGCAGATTCTTTCCTAAAGGAATAAAAAAAAATATTGGGTCTATAGGATGCATGGAAAAGAAACAGGAGGAGAGAGGATTTGTTTGATGGCATGAGCTGAATTAATGGAAAGTATGAACAGGAAGGTCAATTCTCAACTTCAGTAACACTGTTCACTCGCCTGAAGAACTGATGGAAGAAGGGCATTTACATCATAGAGCTCAGCTGGGCAACAGTATTTTTGTAATTAATTCTAAAATGGGTTTAATGCTGTAGAAAAGAGATGGATGATAAATTTAAGATAAATCAAACCACTTATTTTTAAGGATCTACCTGAAGCCAAGCAGGAGTGCTGTAATAGCGTTCAAATGTCAGGTTATAAGGAAGAGAAATTCTGAGGCAGAGGAAGAAGCCATCACCACTGAAGACATACATATATAAAGCCATGGCATAGGAAGATGGATGTTGAAATGAAGGAAGTAACCCAAAGGAAATGCCTGTCCCATGGTGTGCAACAGGAGCATTTAAAGAGTATTAGTCTTAAGCAGAAGATATGCACAGAAGGAAAAATGGCTTTGTGTATAATGTACACAGAAATGTTAGTCCTGTAAAACCCTTTAAACATTGCTGATTGCAGAGCTGAGAGAAGATTAAAGCTATTTAATTTAGGTAGTATGTAACTTGGTATGGAAAATGCAGAAGAGATAAATTATGGGTTTTTTAAAATATTTATTTAATATTCTACCAGGAGGATTGAACATGTTTTTAGTGAGTTAGTCATGACATTTTTTAAGAAAAAAGCTTTTCAGTTTAATTTGGGGCATAGAGATAGTTTAATCTTTTTTTTAAGTCAAAACCTTGATAAAGTACTAAAGATGAGATATTTTGTTAAAGGCTTGGCTTCAAAAGAGTAAAAATACTTTTCAAAGTATTGTTTGAAATATAAACCTTGGCAGAAAAAAAAAATAAAACTTAATTTCATATGAGAAAAATGAGGGAGAGGCATTTTAATAAAAAGTAATGTCAATTAAAAATCTACAGGTGCTGCACTTATTTGAAAATTTTACAGGCTCTGTCATCAAAAGACTTAGTTAGATACAAGGAAGTCTAAGTGGTAGGAGGAATAAATTTCTGTTGTTTCTTTAGGAAAGCCTGTATTGAGGACTGAAACTACAGGTAGTATATGATGGTTGACAGTCTCAAGACTTCTACTTTGAGTAGTTACTCTGAATAAGATAAAATAATATTTTCAATGAACATAATTTTGATCAGAAGGCATTATGTTTAGCTTAGAGTGCATTTTATTGCAGCCCACTGTCATAGATATTACTGTCTACAGTTCAAAATGTCCTTTTATTTTCTTCAGAATTCCTCCAAAGATTGTGAATATTGGATTTTCCTGTGTTTTATTTCTGGTAGGCACCATGAAAGTTTAGTTTCATTTCTATTATTCAGCTGCTGCTTTTGGTCTTTGTGACACTCTTCATAAATGGGAGTTAAAAACTTCTTTATATATACAAATACATGTTTTCCTATTTACATATACTCAGCTTTTTACCTCTAGACTTGTCTTTGCACTAGCAGCTTTTGTAGTAGACATCATGTGTACAGTATTCATTTTATATATGTCAGATCCTCAAGGGCCATGGCTTTTGCCAGATGAAGCACTTTTGATTTTGAGGCTGATGAAACACAGTGCTATTATTGATCTGTGCATGACACAGGCAGTCTCTCTGCTGGCAGAGTGTAGCAACATTTATCCAGGAATTTGTGAAATGTCACTCGGATCATGTTCGTAAGGTAAACTGTGCAAAATCCAGGATTCAGGCTGAGAATCCATGAGGAATTGGACGTGACTCTCTTATTCCTTCATCCTATCTTCTGGGTCAGCCAAGAGGTATTTGTTAAAACAATGTCTGTGTTTTGTATTAGGTGTTGAAGAAAGTATGATTATCACTAGGAACACCCTGTACAGTGTAGTCCTACTGCTGGTTTTCTCAGGTTTTTAAGTCACTGGGGAGAACAAGGTTTAAAGTTAGTAAAAGTGATCTAAGCATTGCAAGTGTGTAATTTCTGTTTTCTTTGTGGCAAATGGATGAGTCCTGTACAACTGCAAGCAGGAGACTCTGCTTAAATTTTCTAAAGAAATTTAACTTTCCTTGCTTTATTTTGCAGGTAAAGATGTGTGGCAATTCATATTTGTAAGATCTCATTAAGTAGAAGTGGTCAGAAAGGATATGTGACAGTCTGTACAGATAAAACTGTCATAATATTGATAATTACGTATTTTCTTTCTTTATAAATATGATTGAGAAAGGCTGCACATTTTTTGCTAGTATCAAAAGCAGGTAATTTAAAAAGTAATAGGTAAAGCTGAGGTATATAACAAAACCCCAAACTTCCATGTACTATTTCTCTATTCCCTTACTATAGTAAAGGGTCAAGTGTCACTTTCCCAGACATTTTTGTAAGTGGCCTTTCAGTTTAAAAAATTGTTTTCAGGTATAAAAGACACAAAAAGCTGCAATTCTTTATTTTCATTTTTTCTTTCTAAAGCAGTTATGATAATAACAATTTTAAAGCTAGCCATGAAGGAAAAGAAAAAAAATTGTATTTGCAAACATTTTTCAATTTTGAACATTAAAATCTTTTTTAAAGTCTCCTTGTATTTATTTTAAAAATCGGTTATTAGTTAAAGTAAGAAGAAACAGATTTTATTGAAGTGGAAACTCTGAGTTAGGCTGTCTTGGAATTTTTTTCCAAAGCTAGCAAGGATTTTCTTTTATTTTTCTAAAATAATTTCTGTAGTTTGAATCTCACAAGACAAAATCAAGATTTAGTTGAAGCACCGCTTGTGAATGACCACAGAAATGTTCTTGATAGCTACTTTTTCAAATGTTCTTCCAACATTTTTGCATAAACAGTAAACCTAGAGGGGAGAAGTTGTTGTTGTTGGTCATTTGCATATATGAAGCCTTAATTTTTACATGTTATCCCTCCCTTTACAAGATTACCATATGTGACATCCGCCATAAGGTAAACCTCAGTAAGTTGTGGGAAAAGTTGGTTGGTTTTTGCATTGGGTCGTGGCTTTTTTGTTTTTTGGAGTTTTGTTTTGGTTTGTGGGATTTATTTTGTCTTTTGGATGTGTGTTTTTATTTTGCAAAGATCCACAGGCTGAACAAATACTAGTGTGTGTTTCTTAGGAACACAAAGATGGTACTTCATAGCATGAAGGCCAGCAGCTTGTCAAACTACTGCTCTTCATAGCAGAGCCATTGCTAGCTTCTCAGGCATTATTTTTTACAGAGAATTTCACAGAGGGCATTTCTTTTTCTACTTAACAATGTCAAGGCACTCTGTGTAATGTTGCACCTTGGTTTGGCACCACAAAAAAACACATATTGGAAGAAAGGATCAAGAATTTTAGTAAGTTTTTTACGTAACAGTGAGGAAAGATTGAAGGTCTATAATTAATGAAATCTATAAAATAATAACAGATTAAGGGTAAAGACTGAAGGAGTGTAATACCCACCTTTCCATACATAAAAGACTATTTCAAATGAGTGGTCAGTTTATGCTTCCATATCCTTTAAAGAAAATGGATTTAATTTTTCAAGAAGGATCACTTATATATAATGCAAGATTTCTCTCTGAGGACAATGAAGAAGGCTGCCAGGAGAATCTTCTCTGCATTTACACCAAAATTTTTAGGAATAATTTGCTTATGCTGTTTTGTCCATATGCTGTGTTTAATGTATTCTTGATTCATCATTGCCTTTCTCATTTAGCAATTAATTTTTTTTGTCCTCATTCTCAAATGGAGGGTCTTTTTATTAAGATAACTAGCACAGGAAAGATATCTTAATTGAGAAGAGTTTGAACAATGGATCTAGAAGCTAGTCCTTGAAAAGTCTTACTCCTCAGAGTCCAAGTTCTCCTTTTCCTCCATACATTTTATTACTCTTTGGTTTCTAGTAAGGTTTATCAATGATCAGAGAGGAGGACCATAACAGCTCCCACATCTTGTCCTTTGGGAACAGGAGTTCTTTTGGACTCCTCTGGATTTCAGAAGAGGAATGGTCACCATCAGTTCAGCACTTATAGGTCTGCAAAGCCCCAGTTTCCTGTTTGACCCTATTTTCTTACCTGTCACACAGTGAGATTTCCTTATATAGCTTATATTGCACAAAGAGAATTGGCATTTTTATTAGAGCTTTCATCTTACTCCACTTTTCTCATTCCCACAATTCCTTGTTTAAGTTTATGTGATCAAAGTTAATGCTGGTGCTCTGTTGTCCTGGCC
Source organism: Edolisoma coerulescens (assembly GCA_013397115.1). Taxonomy (NCBI): domain Eukaryota; kingdom Metazoa; phylum Chordata; class Aves; order Passeriformes; family Campephagidae; genus Edolisoma; species Edolisoma coerulescens. The sequence goes on from VWZW01004127.1 coordinate 154,219, forward strand.
ACTCCCTTCCACTACAGGAAGAAACTTCGAAACATACATCCATAGCCAGGAGTACAAGCCATTCTTATCACTTCTCCAAGGATGATGCATGAACCTTCTTAAAGTTGTTGTTGTTGTTGTTTTTTGGTTGGAGGCGGGGGGGAAGGGGTGTTGGGGTTGGACTTTCTAGGCATGAAGGAATGAGAATCAAGAACTAAGGCATCTTCAACAACAGTAGAAAGTGTTACAACTAAGACACTTCTGAGACAAGGGAACTACACCTGAGATTTCTTTTTTAAAATATTTATCTACAGTTTTTCCTCTTTTTGGGTTTGTCTTAATTATTCTCTGCCTTAGACTCCCCATTGTTGCAGACAATGAGTGCTGGTTCCTAGGATTCCATGGAATCCCTATCAAAGTCAGACACTCTTACTGTCCTTGTAACGCAAGGGAAGAACTTCGTGGTTTTGACAAGATGCTGGTTTGCCTGAAGTGCCTGAATCTCTTGGACTCCATAACTGCTAGAGGAGGTAGAAGAATGTTTGTGCTTTCTTACTAATGTTTTGCCCTGTCTGATTTGCTCTCCTAAGGTTTAATTGGGAATTAATGAGGGAGTCATGGACTGTTCCCATAGCTTGTGTCACATTCAGGTTTATTTTGCATCACTCCATTTTACTCTTGATGCCGAATGTACCAAGAGCCTCAGTTCCTTCCTTTCTTGGCAGTGGAGATTGTATGACTAGCCATAGCCGTAGCATGTCTCACAACATTCACAGGCACTGGAAAAGCTTCTACTCTTTGGTGGCTGAACTGTGCACAGTATTCTCTTTATTTTTGGATTGAAAGGTAGCCCTGTGGTCTTTAGGGTATTGTGTACACAATTTAGGGTATTGTGTACNTCTATACTCTTGCCTTGGTAAAGCAAGCAGAACAGAATGAGGGAACTACTAAGGAACAGCAGCTGTAGGTCTGGTTCAAGCTGGGATTTAGAATTGCAGTGTTGTCCTCAAACTGTTCATGTATGTGAAAATAAGAAATTGCCCAAGTGAGTCATAATATTGATGATAATCATGATAAAGGGAAAGTATATTTCACTTTATACATTAGATTGAAAACATGGCTTTCTCTTGTGATGGTCTCTTCCGATATTAAATAAATATAATATAAATAGTATATAAATAATACAGTAATATAAAGAGTATTTTATCCTAAACTGTTCATTTATGCCTGTAATTTTAGCAAGGGTTCCAATGATAACATAAATTACAAATTAAAGATAAGACTGTGGGGGTTCATTTACAAGAATCCAGGGATGAATTACCAATTTAATTTATAAGAAGTACATTTTAGTGGTAATTTTTAAATGCAGTTCATTATTTTGAAGAATATTCCTGTCTTTGCATCCTCACCACAATGTCTATCATGAACTTTCTCATACCTCTCTGAAGTGGCTAGCGATATCTTTGTTTTCTTTTATAGAAATGTAAATAATAAATAAATATTTATATAATATCACCTTTATGTGTCTAGAAAAATTCCTTCCAGATACTTAAAGGTTTTTTTCCCCACAATTCTTTCTTGTTTATTTCTCATTCTCTATGAGAACATAGAACTTCTCCATTACCTAAGTTTCTTAATACGGTTTATATTTCAAATGTTTTGCTTTTACACAGCTGTCTGCATAAAAACAAATGAGGAAACCTTCTGAGGACATCTTTTCAGCGTTTTTTGATATCTGAAGTGGCTACAAATGAGATGCTGAAATAATTGAACAAAATTAAGCATAGAGCTATCTTTATAAATTTTGTTCCTTGAATATTGCAACCAACTTCTGAGAATGCCTATAGCCTACATACATTTTAGTAATTTTTATTTTAAAATAGTTACACCACTTCCTCAAAGTAAGTTGGAAGAGAATGGTCTTTAACAGTTGAAAATCTGAAATTTAAGCAAAGGAAAATAATACATAAAGAGTAATGGAGATGGAACAACTTTCCCTACAAGCACAGATTTCCTGCCCACTTACATTTGAGATGCAGAAATATTTCAATAGGAAAAGGTTCACTCTCTAAAACAGATGGAAATGAGGAGAGGTTAAATTAATATTTCACCATTCTTTCAGTTTTTTGTTTCTTTTTTTCTTGTATATTCTCTTAAAAATAAGTTTAGTTTTTAAAGATATAAAGCTCTATGCTTTGGAACTAAGTGGGTAAATCAAAAGAAAGCTTAAACACGGTCTTTAAAATAGCATTTTCATTTTGGTTTCTCTCTATTTTATGTGAGTTATACGGAAAACAGATGGAAACATTATTAATTTTTTCCCCCAATGAGTTTTAGTGCAGCATATTTGTATGTGTTATCTGAAACATATGAATACTTAGTATTGCTGCTGTTAAATTTGTAATGAGTTGTAGGGATTGTGAAATTCCCTGACTGGCTCTCATGCAAGTAGTTCATTTGCAGTGCTTAGATGTGTTAAGATTAAGCAGGGGGAATATGGCAAGCACTATCCCTGACCCTAGATGAAAAATTCAAATTCCAAGGTTTATGAGTTTGCCCCAACTCTTGTGTTTGGTGGAAATCACATAAATACTGTGTAGTCCTGAAAAAAAATGTGCTGTAAAACCCGGTCCTAAGTACAAAAGATTGCCTGGATACCATGTCTTATGTTGAAAATTCCCTAGTAAGTACACAGCCATGGAAATCTTGGGGCAAATTTTATGCATCAGCTGGAAGTCTTTCCTTGTATATATAATACTTAATGTGCACAGGCATGTTAGATGTTGGAATACTAGTATTTATTTCAATAGCAGTGGTGGGTACATGAAAATATTGGTTTTGAACTTCAGCCACATCTTCACAAGTGGCTTGCCATAATACTCAGATATTTTCAAACAGGACAAAGTGTCATTAAATGTCCCCAGTTATATTTTCATTTTTAATTTATTTGTAGTAAACCATTTTAATATACTGTGTTATGTCTGATAGGTATTAATACTTTGAATAAGCTCAAATATGTAAGATAGTATATACTGAAATACTGAATATTTTTATTTTTAATATTGATTTCTTCAAGTTCTGTAATTTTTCTTTGGAAATATTAAGGTCTTGCAGAAAAATGTTCTGGCACACTGTATATTTTGTCAGTTTACCTCTCCATATTGGAAAATCAACCACTACAAAAATTAAATCACATAGTTGTGATCATGTAAGTGATCATTATGAAACTACTTGTATAAGTACTGTTAAATAAATAGTTAATAGTCCTTATATTCCTTTGAAATTTGCAAGGACAGATGGAGTGCAGCAGCTGCTTTAGTATGAAAGCAAGATAGTGTTCTTAATACGTACAGAAATTAGGCATGGGATACAGCAATGTTTACTTGTACAGAGACATGAAATGAAAGCGATAGAAAACGAAGGCTAAAATAGAGTTGCTGCAGGACAAAATATTTATCTTTGAATTGGTGTAATCATTATACAGATAACATGTTTCAGAAGCATTTTCATCATCTTAAAAATTGTGATTTATATTATTACTAAGTTTTCTCTTATTTTCTATAATTTATTTGAAAAATCATTGGTTTCACAATGCACAGTTCTGTACTCAGACTTGTCTGTTGTTATAGGAGCAGATAATTTCTTGGAGAATTGGGCCCAGAATATATTAGCCAATTTGTTTATATATGAGTGATTTGTGTCTTTCTCTAAAATATATTTATGTTTTCTGCTCTTGATCTGTGTGATATTAGTATTTACAAAAAGAGTAAAACAACCCAAAATTCGAAAAGGACCTGTCTGGACTGATTCCGTTGATTTTCTTTTTTGTATTATTTAATAAATTGCTGTAGTCAGGTGTTGCAATACTAGGCTTTTATAAGTTGTAGAAAAAATTTAGCTGTAGATTAACTATAAGTACCTGAATGAAAATTACAGGTAAAACCTTTGTTTATGTTGTGTTACACAGTAAATAGCCCTTTATAAAAGATGACTGATCAGTAATAGCACATGTTTAAGAGGACACTCAAAATCTATGAGTCTTGGAGCCTTTGTTAGTGATTACAAATGTTTTTCCAATAAAGCTGAATTTATAATTTGTATGTGTGAAAGGGCCATTCTAATTTAAACATTGCTTTTATAAAGCAGATGAACTGCAATTGTGTTACCACTATCAATAGGACAAATGTTTTTCTTTAGTAAAATACCTGAGATGAGAAATATACCTCTTATGTGCTGGTTAATGTCTGTATTTCTCTTCTGGGAACTAATTTAAACACTTCATGAGAGATTGACATTTTCAGTACCTTAAACATCCTTAAAAGCTGCTTTGTTCATTGCAAACCATATTTAGTATGACCTCATAATAATGTAGCACACCTCAAGTGTCATGCCTGTCTTTACTATGCACTTTGGAGCTGTGTTCATCTATACTAGGCAACTGCACTTCAAGGAAAGATTTTTTTTTTCCTTGATAGGCAATTAGCAGTAATTAGGAAGATTCACTTCAGTAAGGTGTCAACACGAGATTGTTTAAAGAAGTTGAATGTCAGTGGCTTTAAAAGAGGGTTCTTTTCCCTGACACATAGGTATGGCATGTGAAACATGAAATGTTAATTTAACTTTTCTGCTTATTATTCATGCACAATATTATTTTGTCATTCAGATACTACACTGACAGAGTGCAAAGGGTGTTAAAATAGTGCTGCTAGAATAAAAAGAGGATTAATCTACCATTGGCCAATTAGCCAAAGGGTACTTAATGGTCTCTAAAGGCTACTGAAGTCTATCAACTAGCTAAAGCACTGGCAAAAAGTCCTCTATATTACCTTCATTTATTTGACATTTTGTGAAATAGTCAGCTCCTGATAACTGCATTTGGCTGAAAAAAATTACAACTAAATGATTTAGATTTCACTAAAATTTCAGATGAAGAAATGACAAATAATTTCTACATTTTAGAAGTTTGTCTTGCTTTTGGGGGGTCTTTGTTTCAATTTAGGGATGGGATATTAAGTCACCAAAGACTTCTGTTTGATATTTTGTCTTCATGTCTAGAATACTAAGTAATCAACGACTTACAGCACTTGCATGAAAAGAACTTTGAATGAGGATTTGAAGTTATTTGCCTTTTCTCTATATAATCACATTAAGTATTCAGCACAGCTTTTTAGTCTGGTATATATCTTTTCAGATAGCTACATACCATCTTTATTAATTTTAGCTTTTTTTTTTTTTCCTAAGACCCATCAGGCACTGGCAGGTTTTGATTCAAGAGAATGCAGAAGGCTCAACTTTAGTGAGAGTGACACAATAAATTTGTCTTGGATATTGTAAATAGGTTTATCATTATGTTACAATAATATTTGATAGAGTGCGTAAAACCATAAATACCTAACTCTCTGCCTGCAAACATGCTTTGGAAAGTTCTTTTATGTTTTATGTGTGCAACAAGTACTGCACTTGTTTTTCATGTTGTTGTATGTTTTTCATGATCAAGCTGAAACTGTGAGAAAATACTGTTCTATATAAAACATTTATAGAAGCAGTGTTAAATTCTAAAATAGAACTTTGCATAGGAGCTACTGACATAGCAAATGTATTTTATTACCTACTGTAGCAAGAAAAGAAAAGAAAAATGAGTGTGTTAACTTCAGGTTTCTTACAGATGTAGAAATGTTTTCGTCTGCCAGGATTTTGGGGTGGGAAGCTTCATAGCAAATGGGATTTTTACACATCAGAGTATATTAGCTTTAGCTGATTTACAAAATGAGTAGTAAAATAAGATTATGTCACTGCTTAAAAAGTGTGTCAAGAATGCTTGATTTACATCCTGTTTTATAATTTTTTTATATAATATATTTTGCAAATATAAATGTATGGGGCTGTGTGACTTAAGTAGCAGTACAGTATCACCTGCTTCCAACGGAAGTGTTATATTCGTACATGCCAGTTGCAGTAGAATAGTGACTTCTGTAAAATGAACTCAAAGCCCCTTATGGAGTGATTGTGATGCCAAGGAACAATAGGCCATTCCAGGAACTTCCTGTGTTAACCCATTGGACCTTCCACATAGCTGTCTTTCTGAACAGAGGGTAAAAAGCCTTGCTGAGTCACTGCAAGTTTTATACTGACTACATAGATACTGAGGTTTCATCACTACTCCTTTGCGAACAGCAGAACAGAGTGTCATGGGTATACCAGGAGCAAGGAGATTAAGATAGATGGATGTTAAAATATTGAACCTATAAACATCTGTTAAGCCAAAAACACTCTGGAGGAGGTGCAGCAGACAAAGGCCGCTACATCATAGGGGAACAGCGGTAGGCTGCCTTTACCAACATCTGGTCTAGCTGATGTTTAAGATTCTTCTACCTTTCATCCTGGTGACCTCTTCCCCTGGAGTAAATTCTTTTTACTCTGTCATTCAGGATTTGTGTGCATGGTAGCACACACACAAAACTTCCATTGTGTCTAAAAAAGAAAAAATAGTAAAAAACTTGACATAAAATATAGGGAGAGGTGAGGAACACCAGGGTAATGTACTTACTTCTTAGGTAAATGCAAGGAATATCTTTTAGGCATGAATATCTCTATAGGGCAAGGGGGCTTTTTTTTACATCCCACATGAATTTACACAGGATTTTCACATAACTGTTCAATAGATTGAAAATAGAAGAATAATGCAGTAGAATTATCAGTCCTGTAGTACATTTACAATGTCTACAGAAGTATTAAGAGACAATTTCTTTGAAATCTCTGATTGCAATTGTGTGCCTGTCTGCTTTTGGGAGTTGGGGGTCTTGTACATCATATGCTACTTTCACTTTATCCCTGTGGTTCTTACGCTGTTTCTGAATTTATGTAGATTCTTATTTCAAATTCTTTTTTTCTACCTCCTTCAGTAGTTTCTATAACCAACTGTCATCTTTAGCAACGGTCCCATGAAGACCTTTTCTTTTTGAATATATTTGCTGTAATTTTTGAGAATGTGGCCAGTGCAATTCATGACGTTTTAGAGCTGAGACATATTGTCAGCAGCAGTAGCGTAAGAAACTTCTGAGAGTCATGAGCTGTCTTGGCCAGATATGGGGGCATTTCTAATTTTGAACAGAGATATTGATCTAGCTATGATTTTTTTTTCTTGCTTTTCTTTTTATGAATAATTTATTATAGAGACACTGAATCATGAAATTCTGCATGTAGAAATATTGGTTATACTGGACAAATTAACCTATTCCTCATATTTTTCTATACTATGTCCTTCTGTACTACTACTGGTTTTGCTTATTGAAATAGCCCTCATTTTGTCTTTTACTCTGCAAATGTATTAATTATGAGAATAATATATCAGATTTAGGAATAGTCAATTAGAAAATACAGTATCTATCTCTTGTTTAATAATGGCAGCAGACACAGAAGGGAATGGAAAGATTAACCCTTTCACTAAGAGCAGTACTTAGCTCAGATACATATGTAAAATGCCCACTGACTTTAATAAGTGCACTTAGTGAATATGAAATAAATACTGTTAGAGTTTTAACTTTAAATACCAGATGAATTTACCTTGTACCCATGATATTTTTTTAGGATAATGCAAAATCCACAAGCATTCTTTTCTTATTCATAATGGGAATAAATGTGACTCTCTTTTATCTGTATATATATGATCATCAGATTATTGTCATGGGAGTGTGTGTTTTTATAAACACATATACATGATTTTTTTTTTTTTTCTGATAACATCAAGCTGTATAAAATCTAATTTGTAAGTTAATTAATAAACTGCTCCTTAACTTTCACCTTTTTTGTGGTTTTTTTGTTTGTTTTTTGGGGTGGGTTTTTCATGTTTTGTTGGGTTTGGGGGGTTTTTTTGTGTGTTTCTGTGGTTTGGGTTTTTTTTGGTTGGGTATTTTGTCTGGCACCAGAATATAATCAGGCACACATTTTAGCTATTTCAAGCTGTCATGTATCTTCTCATATTTCTTGATCAGGATTCTTCACAAAGTAAGGGTTTTTTTGCACTTTGAGGTATTTCAGTACAGTTTTGTTCAATTGTTTCTTACATTAAGCTACTGTGTTACAGTCTTACTTGGAATAATAAGATAGCACTTTAATAATCCTTTTAAGGAGCAGAGAGCTGTTAGGCCATTGTTGGCTTTCAGCTGACTACAGTTTTTTGAAAGTTAATCACTAGCATGGAGATTATTTCAGTTCCCCTTTTTGCAGAACAACGTTCAATATTATTTAAATTAAACCAATTATTTAAAACATTACTTCTGTAAGGAGCAATGTGAAATATATTGGTACAAAGATTGAATAAGTCTTGTTGGTTGTCAGTCAAGTGCAACAAGACTGAGAGTTTGTTTGCATGATATTTATTTGAACTAAATCCCTAACAAGGCTCGTCTGCTAATTGGACTTCGCATTTATGTTGCTAAGTGAGAAGCATTTTGGCTGCAGTATGGGGTGGTAAGACCTACCCAGTGGAATAAACAACTAACATCTGTTATCCTGTCCTGCTCCAGCTTGTCTTTTACCACTTAAGTACTTCAGCCCTAGAGTCAAGGTTACGGAATATGTGGTTCTCTGGCTGTGGTGCATGTATTGAAAAGGATGAAATAACACATAGGCAAAGACCAGCCAACCAGGAGATGTTTAGTGCAGCTGGTCCACTTTGCTTTAACCTCTACAAGCCCTACAAATACCAAAACAAAAGCCAAGAGAAGGGTGTATGCTTTATAGTAGTTGTCAACACAGCAATTCAAGTGAGCTTACAGTGGTCACCATTATAACAGATTTGACATTTAACCACCCTTAATTCACCCTGTTATCTGAGACACCATGTTATTTCTTCATGTTCTGTGTAAAAATAATTTCTGAATTCCAGAGGGGTTCTAGGTAAACAGGTTTCAACAGTAAATGCTGTTACAGTTTTGTATGATAATTTTTGTTTGTCAGGGTTAAAACAGTAACATATTCAGTCAAATTTGAATTATTTTGCTCTAAAAAAAATTTAGGTTTTTTTTAATGGTAGTAGACTTCTTTTTTCCTGCTGGATTTGATCTTTACCTGTACTAGAGTATTCAACCAACAGCTACACAGTCTAATTACAGATAATATATACTGTTTCTTTCCTCTTGAATGCTGAACTGGAGAAGCATCTCATATGATCAAGCAGAAATATTTTTAGGATGAAACTTTGATTGTTTATTCTCTTTGTAAAATAGGTGTTGACCTTCAACCTGGCCAAGTGGCAACAGGAGAAGGAGGATTTCCAAGGAAAATTAAAGTTGAGAGAACATCTGTCTCAAACTGCTAGCAAGAGTGAAGCCACACCAGCTCCTTCAAAGAACATTGATTTAGAGATGAAACAGCTGCAGTGCAAGCTAAAGGTGACAGAACAGATTATCAAGTGCTGAGGATAATTCGTAGGAGCAGTAGTTCATAACTAGGTCAAGCAGACATACGTATACTCACATATGCTAACATTTGTATATCATAGCCAATGATTAACAGCTTAGGTGCTAGATTGCCTTTGATGGTAAGTCGAAATGTAGTCACAGACAGAGCTAAAAGTTACAATTAAAACAATTTCTGCAGATCAAATAGGCCAGACAAGGAGCCTTGCTGGGTTTTCACACAGTTATAAAGTACATCTTGTTGGAAGGTGGAGTTAGTTTGATGAAAATTCAGTTGATTCCTTTCTTCCTATAAGAAGAAGAAAGGCAATAGCTGTCTGTGAAAGGGGAGCAAAGAATCTGAGCTAATGGGGCAGCACTGTTGTGTGTGTGTTACTACTGTCTTTGTCTTCAAAGGGATGTTTTTGGTTTTTTTTTTAATTTTTATTTTTGTATATTACCTGGTGGGGGAATACTGACGTGTTGATGATTTAATTTTTCAGTCTCCGGTGATTCTGTTGTGTGTGAATGATGTAGATACTGGACTGTGTTGTTCTGAAAGCTTTCTCAGCTGGTGGCCTGGCTCAAATGTATTAGTTCTTCCTCTTCTCACTAGAGGAAATATATTTGCCACAATGTCTTAAAGTTGTTTTTTCCCATTGTTTTCTGTTAAATAGTAGAGGAAAGAGAAAAGGTCAAAATGGTAGTTTCGTGCTGCTGGAAAAAACTCCACGGTAGCCAAAGGATCTGCCAAAGGATCAGCTAGAAGAAAAAGCTGTATTACACGGTCAACATAGCTGACTCTAAATGCTGGATTAGCTGTGCTAGCACACGAGATGTGGGTAAAGCTCAGACCTCTTCGTTGTTGATGGTAATCATGGTATTACAGATCTTGGTTACTGCACACTGGATGCATAACATCTAAATTCAGGGATTAGTAAAGGTAGGTCACATTGATAAAGAGATGAGGCCAGCAGGGAGCAGCCATGAAAAGGCACATAAATTGATCTACTTTAATTATGAGAAAGAGGTCTTAAAACCATACACACTGTCTTCTTGAGTATTGTTTTTAGATTTGGGATTGACTAATCTGCTTCTGTTGCTGGTAAGTGGTAATTTCTGTTAATTAGGGTTGTACCTTTTAGATGAGTATCTTCATTAGTAGTCAATTGATCTATGCAAGTAGGAAAAATTTTAAAATGGCTATTTATTTTTTTAAATAACTTAAGAGTAACACCCATGCTAGAAGCCTACTCTATTTGTCTGCCAAATCTGAACAGCAAAATAAATTGCTGAAAAATCAAAGGTTTTTTTGTTTCTGCAGCAGAGGAAACATTTAGCAAGCATATATAAATCTGATATCAAAATACTAGCATGACTTTTAATTCCTTCTTAAAGATATATTAAATTTTTAATGAAAAAATAAATCATGTATGCAAAACTATATTTAGGATGGAGATAGTCTGTGACCCCAAATGCTAAGTAGCAGAGTAAATTCACTAGTTTCTGAATTGGATGAGAGTTTTGAATATAAGGGCCTCAAAAACTACTTAAATCAAGTTTCTAAAATTCTTCACTTTATTTAAGGCTACTTTAAGTCCTGCAAGTCATTTTTTAGTGGAAGAATTTGGCAAAGGGTTGTCAGTTATTGTTCCAGGCTCTCTAGCTGTCTTAAAAAGGAGACACATAGTTTCTCTCCTAAATATCTGAATATGTAAGTAGCAAAAGCTTTCCTTAGAGCTCAAAATCTGCAAGTACCTGGTTTTGTTGGGGGTTTTTTGGGTTTTTTTCTTAGCGCTGTCTTTGCAGTGTTTGTTTATGTTGTATGTGATGACTCCTTGTGTCTTTGCCAATAGGAAGAAATGTGTTAAGTGTGGGTGGTGAGTTTGGAAGCAAAATACCGTAAGCATATGTCTTTGCCTCTGAACATGTGCAGGGGCCCACCTACATACTCAAGTTCATGTCTGGTGTGTAAACCACGTAACTGGGTGCTGTGCTTTAAGCTAGTGGAACTCAAGCTCCACAAACAGGTCTCGGGAAACTCAGGAATATTCTGCTAGCATACATCATTTTAACAATTTTCTGGTTATACTTCACATTATAATAATAGTAAATAGACTAGACAAGTTATTAAGAACAATATTTTACATCTAACTATGCACACAAGAATATATACTCCCCTTGAGGTACTGAGAGTTATGTACAATACTCCCATTAATGTTAATAGGCATTACAAGTCTGCACCGAGCAGAGAAATTCTCCTGAAGTATCTTTGTTTACAGCATGTCTGATCTGTTTGCTTGTTTATACATAGTGAGTAAAAAGCTATAGTACGGTGGCTGAATCTGTATACATAAAGGCACACATATATGTTGTGTACATGCTCAACATGTATCTTTTGGCAACACCTTTTGGATTTCTGAAATATCTGTATGTGGTGTATTTGAGCTGCCATTTCAGCAATGGCAGTCAATGCGTATGCTGATTTGCTGAGATGGCTACTTAAGTTAAATTTCTTTTTTTCTTTTTCTGTAGATTGATTCAGTTTTTCTGAATTTAGATCTTGGGTAGATGATATGTGTAATTGCATGGAGGAATCGAGGCACTTCTTTTCTTACTCTATACAAATGAAGAATGGCCAACAACTGTATAATTGTCCTTCACTGGAATGACATGTTCTGAAAATTAGGATCATACCTCCTTGTTGTTGTGTTAGTACAGCCAAATGGAAATGTCTTTGTCTTGTGCTTTGAATTTCAGGAGACATAAAAACAGCCACTCCTGTAAATACTCTTGTATTTCCTAATACTCAAGATGAAAGGAATTATTGGACATTCTTGTGCTGTATAGATGTAGACTCCTTGTGCTGTAGAACTATACCATTCAAAGATGTAGTTCAAATGAAGATCCAGTTTTACTTCTCTTCTGTTACCTTTTCTTCTGACCATGCTATGCAAGAGAAAATGTGATCCTGATTGGTGCTTGCAAGTGTCCCAGGGAACATCTATTAACCATACATTATTAGAACAATGGAAAAGTACTGATTTTCGTCATATTTTCCAAGAAATTTCTGCTTAAGTGTTTCTAGAAAGTAAGAATGCTCCTTTTTACCAGTTAATTTCTAAGAATCTTCATAAAATACATGGAAATTTAGACAGATTTTTTTTTTTTAATTTACTGTTGACTGTGATCACATTCATTCTACTTTATTTGTATTTTAATATTTTTCAAGATAGAATTCGAATACTGAAATCACTAAGCAATCGACCACCATTAAGTCACTAAAAAATCAAGTCCAGGGAAAAGAAGAACGGATTCGGGAACTACAAGCGAAGTATGGTCACTCTTCTATCCATTGTGTCTGGTGCCACCCAGTGGCAGCTGTAAAATCGCGACAACGTTAACTGTTAGATTTTTAAGAGAACGATGTATTCTTTATATTGCATACTGTTACGGGGTTTCTTTGAAACTGGAGCAGTATATGCTTAAATTGCAGGTTTTTTAAACTGGTGAGCGATTAGCTAGCTGCAGTAACTGTATGGCAATAAGGATACCTTAAGTGAGAACTCGGACTCTAGAGTAGGCTATTTTATCCTTGGTGTAAGTCGAAATGAATTCCTCAGCGCTGTTAAACACAGTCTTTCAAATTCAGTAATTCTTTGCCTAGGGGCTAAGAGACATGTCAAGGTTCAGATGCTTAAATAAGATTAAATAGCTACTCTTATATTCATAAAAAAGTTCAAAAGGACAGTTGTATTTGTTTCTATTTGAATTGATTGAGGTTTGCTATTCATCTTGAAATTCAAAAATTGTCAAGTATGCAACCGAGATTTTTATTCTACCTACTGTAACTGATATAATACTGTTCTTCAGTATAGTTTTTCATAAACTATAAAAAAGCTATTAGTGTATCTGAATTTCTTGTCTTCCCAAGAGTTTAACTCCTCTGACCATTCTGATTTTTTTAATTGAAGAAAGAATGCAGTTTACTTATCTGAAATAACTTCATTTGAAAAATAGAGACCTCTTAAAATGGTTAAATTGTGTTCATTGTTTATTTTCTGTTTCAAAGTGAAACTGAATTTTTCCGCCATAAGATTTTAAATTTAAAATAGTTGTTGGATAGCATGCTTTCTTTATAAAATAGATACTGTTCTTTCATAAGCTGTAAGATATAATAACCAAAATAACAGTAAGAGTGTAAAGGTGAAATAGATCAAAGAAATCTTTAGATGCACTGTTTTCCTGGTTTTGCTGGTTTTTTTTTTTTTAATATGGTATTGACATTGTATTAACAGTATTCCTGGACATACTACCATTCATTTTGCTTTCATTGGAAAAAAGTACAGATATCTGGACATATTTAGGTATTGCTTATGTTTGTATTTAAAATATTAATTTTTGTTATAATAGTGGAAGCATTGTATAAGGCATAATTTTCTCATTGAACAAAGATCACTTTTTAGTACCTGAGAGTTTTGGGGATTTTTTGAGAAGTTTCTGACAAAAGCTAATGGTATTTGTAGGTTTTGCATTTTATCTCATCTGACACACAGGGAGAGAGTTTTTTCAACTAATTCTGTGTTTTACTCAGTTGGATGAAAGGAGGCTTCCTCACTTCACTTTCTTTTGAAAATAATTTTGCAAAAAATACTGTTTGAATGATTGTTTGAGACATCAAAGGAATTTAATTAATTAAATTTTGTGGGCTCAGCAGGTTTATTTTCCCTCTTTTTGGTAATAGTTTAAGAATTATTGTGATATCAGTTCAGAAAAGCAAAAAGCAAATCACAAATATATTGCATATTTAGAAACAGGTCTGTTTAATAAGAGACTGAAACTGGGTTTAGTACTTGGGAAAGGGTGAATTGCAAGACTGCATCAGCTTTTATTTTTAAAAGTATTCTAAACTATAGGCATGATAGATTGTGTGCTGCCTTTATACCTTTTAGTTGCATATTAACCAAATTTTCTAACAGTGATATGCAGTCCAATTTCTTCCCCTGCAGAATTTCTCAGCTGGAGAGGGATCTTACTATGAAAAGACATTTGATAGAAGACTTAAGGTCTCGCCTAAAAGGAAATCAAGAAAATGAGAAAACCTCAAATGAAACATTGGAAAGTCTTGAGAGAAAGGTACTTCTTTCTTGCTGTTCCTAGTTTTCAGAAGAACAGAAGCTGGTGAATTTACAGAAGTTATTTCAACACACTATACATATTAAATCAATATATTGCTTAAAGCAAACAACATACAGTTAGTTGAAGGGTGTAATTCCCTCCACTATAATTTGTATGAAATCAGTATATGGTGATAGCTTGAATGGATTCAGCATAATTTAATTTCTCTTCATTATAGGTGTAATTAAATAATAAAGTATTCAGAACACACAGTTGCAAGGATATGCTGTAAGTAGTGGGATTTAGTTTTATGCACTGCAAGTTCATAAAACATAGTAGACCTGAAACAAGGGCGATTTTACATGACATGCTAATGAAGTCCATGCATCTCTCCTGGCTATAGTAGTTAAATGCTTTAATATGTTAATCTATTTTCTGCTGCAGTGTTATGAATGATTCACAGATCTTAGCTTAAAATAATTCTGTGTAGGTAGTGCTTGACTTCTATAGCAAATTATTTTCTCCTACAAAATTTTAGGATGATTTCACTGAAGGTAAGAGAACTTGTATATGGTTTGGCATACTTCTACGTTATCCAACTGATGTATTGCACTTTGGCCTTTAGTGCTAGAAAAAGATCATGATGTTTGGTTGTCTGTCAGGTTATGCAGCTTATGAACCCAAAATAGAAATAAACAATCTGCCAATTTTCTTTTGTTTGCCTAGAATGCAAGTGCTTGCTGAATATCACAAGCCCTATTTCTGCTTGCAGTCATACAGCATTTTCAGCTCCAAAGAGAGCTATTGTATAATCCTCCATGCTAAAGATAAGGTGTTATTAAGAAATCCACAGCCAGAAAGTGAGAACATAAGTAAGCAAGGGAGCTAAGGTATGACATGAGAAAAATACCTGGTTTTGGTTTTAGATAAAAGATTTAGCATGGAATGATGTGCTTTAGTGCTGTACTTTGAGTGTTTTAATCACTGCATTTCTGGAGAATCATATTCCATACATTATTTTGATTATTCCATGTGGAAAATCAGCTTGATAAATTTTACATTATCTTCAGCAAAAGATCAAAGAAATTCCCTGTTACTCGATATTGTCAGGAAAACTTTGTGATTAGCACTGTAGGAAAACTGAACAATTTTTAGGAGCATTGGTTTTTTTCATTTTACCCCCAATCAGTGTTTGCCTTGGATAATCATTATCTAAGAAGCTTTACAGACTATTAAGAAATTAGTGGAAGTTCTAGTTAACTCCCTTTTGCAATTACTGTAAGTCTAAAATATATATGAACAAGTCTGCAAATGAAGAGCTTTTCTTTATATTGAATACAAGTCGAAACTTTATGTAACAAGATTGTGTGCAATCTGATCTCTACTGGATCAGCAGTAGAGATTTATTAAAGTCTGCAATTTCAGAAAAAGATACTTCAATAAAGTTATTTATATAATTATATATGTTTATGTAATATAGTTATGCTTAGTTCCGATTTTACTCTAATTTTTAAGTTTTCTATCGTAATAACCAATGCTCTTGGCCTTTCTTTATTTCAGGTGAAGGCACTGGCTGAAGACAAAAAAGCTTCCATTGACTCACTGAAACAAAGATTTAATGTCGCTATGAAAGAGAAGTCTCAGTATGAGCAGATGTATCACAAGGCTAAAGATGAGTTGGAGAAAAAGGTATAATTAGAGTTTTGATGGCTCTACTGTGGAACTTTTTCATACCTTACTTTCAAATGAAAAGTTGCAAGATCACCAGCTTAAACTTTCAGTACAGAAAGGGAGAAAATAGCAGAATAATAGTAATCCATTTCTCTGATGTTATTCAGTCACACCTCTGAAACGTGGGCACAATGACTGAAAATGAAATTACTTTTTGCCATGAAATTACATATTATATGTTGGAAGTGAAGTATTCTGTGATGGCAACCATGGTGTGGGAGATCAGTTTGTTCATTCATTTCTTTGTAATCTACCACACTTCCCTATCGGCTTTTATCATAGCACTGCTGTGTCTCTGTGGATGCGTTTCAGGATCTCAAGCTTACCAAACTAGAGAGCAAAATGATTGAGACTGAATGTGCTATGACTGACCTTGAAACTGCTGCATCTCAACATGGCTTGGCTAAACAGAGTGCACAGGCTTTGGAAACTTTACAGAATGAGCTGCTGCTCACCAGTGACAAAGTAGAAGAGTTCAAGACATTTGTGAAGGTTTGAATGTTGATTTTCTTTTGAGTGTTCACCTGAATAAACATATTTTTGGTTGAAAGCAAAATGTAAAAGATTAAACAAGGCTTTGATGCATTCCCTGTTCCAGAACAGTATTTGTAGTTCCTGCAGTGTTCTGTTGTCAGGTCTGAATGAGGAGAAAGAATCAGTGCCTCTCTCCCAGGCTTTCAAAGATTTCCATCACTTTTATTGGTCATCTTTTTATATATGACCGCCATATACTTGTTCCCAAAAAAAAAGTGCATAGTTATGTATCAGGTTACTTTGCAGCAAAAAAATTCCCAACGCATTTCATATAATAATTCATATCTATTGATTTCTGTGAATTACCTCATTTTCCATATGTATGTGCTTCTTGTTTTAGAAATACTAAATAAGGAGGCCTCTATGTTGCAAAATTGAAAGCAGTTTTAAGAGCAGTATGTAGAATATTGTTTGCTTATATTCCTTCCAGGGAAGTGGTCACAGCACCAGCCTGACAGAGTTCAGGTAGTGTTTGGACAGTGCTCTCAGGCACATGGTGTGACTCTTGAGGATGGTGCTGAGCAGGGCCAGGAGGTGGACTTTGATGATCCTTGTGGGTCTCTTCCAACTCAAAATATTTTTTGATTTTATTAATTTAGCGTGTAACTACTGTATACCAACTTTCAAAGAAGGCTATTGCTTATTAGCCCATGAAACAGCCACTTCTCTACTGCTCTTGGATTTCTGTAGAAGTGAGCTGCTTTCAGATATGTTTGAGCAAGTCTGAAGCATTCGAAGTAAAAAGTAATGGTATTTTTGATGCACTGGAAAAAAAAGGCATGTATAGTTATCCCTTCAAGAATAATTTTCAACTCTGGATTGAAATTTAGTAACTTAAATACTTGTGCATTACATCTTCTTTCTGTCATCATCCGATGAAAAGTCACTCTACGTAACAGTTTTCAGACCTTTAGCATTTGCCTGCATTCATCCCATGTTCAGTTGAGTTGCAAAGTTCATATAAAATTCTTTATGAAAAAAGAGTGAATGATGTTGAATACGCTTTAAAATCCTAAATTCAAATAATTCATAAGCTAAATTATCTAAGGTGAAAATAATGATTTGTTTTCACAAAAAAAGTGCCTGTTATTTAAAAAATGAGTTATTTTATTTTTAAAGTTTGTGTTTAAAATAAAGGCTATTTTCTGTTTGCCTTCTTATGTAACTGTTGCAAAAGAAATATAAAACTGATCGCTATGCCCGTTCATTCAGAAATATGCTGCCTATTCTTGAACAAACTGTAAATTTTCATGAGAGAAAATGGGCTTTCTTCTAATACAGAGTGCTTAATCTAAGAGGAAGAAGTAGGTGCTCTTTCCACAGCTGCATGCTTATTTTTGGCTGAATATGGGAAAGCCTGAATTAATCTAATGTATTATCTATTATTTTTAATTAAGAACTCCTATGTCATTGATGACAGAGAGAAGCAATTCAGTCTCCATTCAGACTGCTATGAGTTTTGCAATGTCTTCATTGAACAAAGTGAAAGTAGCAGTTACAGAAATAAGGAGATAAACAAATCATACTATAAATATTTTACATACTTTTGTGACAAAAAGTTTTTCAAAAATTGGAAAATGAGAAAGTAAAAGATCTTCTGTTCTCAAAAGTAGCTGTAGTGAGCAGAATCACCTGTTAGCATCTATTATGATAACTTCATTGTTTAATAAGATGACAGCTTCATTGTCAATTACTGTGAATATTCATTAGCACTTGCACGGTTGCACTATATGTGAAAAAAATGTTAATAAAATTTCTCTTCTAGTAGTAGTAATAATAATAATAATAAAAATATAATAATAGTAATAATATTTAGCTAATAATACCTACTTTCTTTCCTGGATAGAAAGAATATGCATGCATATTTCAAGTAACATTTTTGCTGACTACTGTTCCTCTGCAGAAAGATTTTTTGAAAACAAAGGTAGTGTCTATAAGTAAACTACTTTGTTTAGTTGAGTGCTAAAATCAGATAACGATATACCACTGTAAAAAAGTAAAATCTTAGGCAATTCAATGGAATTGTGCAGTATATGAGGTAAATCCTGTTAAAATACCTCTTGTGTATCTGATGTTATGACGAGGTATTAGTGACAGTACTTACTGTAATAAGTAGCAGTACTCCTTCCTCTTGAAGAGGAGCTCTTCTTTTGAAGTCTGCGCTCCCGTGTTTCCGCTCTTCGAGATAGCTGTCAGTTTTTTGTCCCCTGATCTTGATTCTCACTCCAGTTCCCATAACTCAAATAAGTTTTTCTATATAGAGATCAAGTTTAAGCTATATTTATCACTTAAACAGGTTAACAAAATTATATGACCCTCTAATCTTCATCTGCTGTTCTGATCACTTCATAAGCTTTACTTCTTTTTCAGAGTGCAAGTGTAATTTTCTCCTCATTCATAAATTGAATGCAGTTACTTTTTCTACCCATTCCACATCTCTTGTGACACTATATAGTTCTTTTTAAACATACAACAATTAAATTATTTCAGAGTTTCTAATTAATAGTTGCAGCTATTAATGGGAGAACAGGGGAACTTCAGAGAAGAGAGTGGGACTGTTTATAGCAGGCAATGTTACTTGCTTTTAGAGTTACTGGTAACACAGAACCACAGGATCTTGGATCTCTTTGGGTCAAGATAATAAGTTACAAAACCTAGGGAAGAGGTTTCTGTTAGTAGTGCAGTATGCACCACTGGATCACATTAGAGGATATGATGAGTTATTAATTGAGTATATTTGTAATGTAATGTAATAAAATGTTGCATTGCCGTGGTCACCCCAATTTGGGACACTTAGACAATGAACTAACGTCGCTAGATTGTACAATTTAATCATAGTTTCCAAAAATGGTGAAAGGAATACTTGTAAACAAAAGTTGCTGAATCCAATATGTTCTAAGTAATTATTTGATTTATTTTTGTTGGAGTGTGGGATAGGGATCAGGCATTATGTCCTGAATGACTTTCAGTGGGAACCAACAGGATGCCTAAAATAGGTTAATTCAGAGCAGTTCATTTCTCCAAAGCTGTTATGAGGAAGATATAGGCTAGTAGGAAATATGAATAGAAATTTTTGACTGTAACAGTTTTTTAAGTAACCAAAAAACCACTGGTGCAATATTAGATGGTAGCTCTTTATAAATACCTATTTCATCTTGGTAGGAAAGAGAGCAAAATATTTAGAAATAGAAGGCAATATAAACAAAGTGGAAAATGGGTTATAGATAATAACCTGAAAATATAAGCAACAATGGAGTATAAAAGATGGAGAAGAGACTAAGGAAATCAAGAGGAAATACGTGGTTAGCAAGGCCAAGAACAGTAGTAAATGGGCAGGATTTAAAAATGTACTACTACTAAGCTATTACAGGGCACATACAATCTGTTATTAGATAAAACAATTCTGTAAGTGTGTAAAGACAAAGGTCAATGAATATTTCTGTTTTGTTTCTGGAATGAAGTAGGCTGATGTCTTATGAAGATGCTGCAACATCCTTAATCTATTAGTAGCCAAGGGAAGATTTTTAACATTTTGTAAATAGAAGTAGTATTTTTTAACTGAGGATTTTTATAGCTTACAACTTTATAGAGCTGGTTAAGAAATTTTTCTCTTGCTGATCCTCATTTTGAGTAAGTATTCAAAGTTAGTGCATATATATTTTAACACTGCCTAGAGTCTAAAAGAATGATAATATTGAGTCAATATTCAGAAAAGGCCGTATTTTATGTTCATTAGTCTGACCTAATTTCTGAATAAAATACTGATACAAAATTCAGTTATTAAAATATTAAAGCATGGGAGTATAGTTATACTTCTTAGAATGCCTTTATGGAAAGCAAACCGTATTGAGTAAATTTGGGTTTTTTTCTGTGGAGTGGTACAAGTCAGTTGATAAAGGTTACTATTTGTTTTAATGTATTTTTTTAAGAAATTCTACTACTGAGCTGTTCAGATTAAAAAAATAGGCTATGCAATATCAGTAGTATGTTAAATGGATTAAAAATAGCTCATGCAGTTGATCTGAAAAATAAATCATAAAATGTTGGTGGTTTTTAGAGTTCTGTAATGATCAGAACTAAATTTGATTATTCAACATTTTCACAAAATTCATATCCTGATAAAGTTTTTCCATGGCATTTATAAAGACTAAGAAATAATAATGAAAGTAAGGCTGTAAGTTGTCAACTAGGCCAAATAAAGCATTTTTATTACAGAAAAATACCTGGAAGAGGGATCAGGTGGCTCTAAGAGTACTTCAGATACGTTTTCTGGAGCTCATGCCTTTATCCCATCCCACTTCCATCAGCACCATAAATTCTCTTTGAATCATGCATTCAATTTTTATTGTGTACCATTGCTCAGGATTTTCTATAACATGTACTCTCCTATCCTCAGGTGGATCCTGCCAGTTATGTGCAGCACAGCAACCAGAGCAAAATGTTCTTTGTTGTATGTTTGTAGTACTTGTGAGAACTCATGCAGAAAACAGCCATTGGATAAAGTCAAAAAATTGCTTTTAGACTGCTTGACCAGATTTCTATCGAAAATACAGTACAACATACTAGTTTGTTATGAAACTATCCAAAATCCTACATATATTATATGTTCCAGCATGTTCTTTTTTTTAATGCTCCTCTAGACTGTGGCCGTATGTTTCTGTTAGAGACCTTTGTAAGCCAAGACTCAGTAGTGTCATCTGTCCCATTCAACTTGTGTATCAGCAAACCTCATTTTAATCTGCAGTGATGACACCTGCCTGAGCATGAGAATATCAGAACTTTTCTGACCTTGAGAAGGATTGTTTTGATAAGGCATCTATATTCAACTGTTCCATTAATGAATAGGTGATGGCAGCTGAATGTTTTGAAATCAGTTGAGCGCACTTCTCACTTCCATAATGCCTCTGTCATTTGGGACTTGTGTGCCTTCCACAGAGGATACCCGCTGCAGCACAGTGCACATCTGGTGTGTTCTGGCATTGTTCTTGATAGGTCTCCAGTACAACCATCTGATAAAATTGACTGCCAAAATCAAGACCCAGGGCAGTTCACTTGGCAAGCTTAATGGATCTAAGTTGGGATCTAACACTCAACCTCTTAAGACAGCTGCCCTCATTTCGGCTACTCAGATCAGGGCTTAAACTAGGTGCATTTCCCCCCACTCTCTTGTTTGACATACATCTATGTTCACCAGCCACACGTGTCAGAGGACTTATATCACCTCTGCTTGGCCAAGTGGTGTTCTGCCCATTATTTGCCATTCAGTCAGTTTACCTTATATCCTAATATAAGGGTCTCTATTACCTTTCTGCAGTTTACCTTGAATACTGACATAAGTTTTGCCGTGGCTTTTTTCCTCACTGCTATCTTGGGCTGTAATTCAAAATACAGGTTTCGGTAAGTTAACACTTCTATTGAAAAGTTACACCTCCGAGTGAACCTCACTCCTCATTTCTGGCCTTATGAAACTTCCTCCCTGCTCCATTTCTGAAATGTCATCATAGATATTATCTGGGTCAATTGTGAGCTAGTTCATGAAAATTCAATTAACCTTCTAAAAACCCACATCACCAGCTTTTGTGTACCACAGAAGGTCAGAACAGGGACAGGTTTACATGGTTGCAGGCTGGAGGTGCTGGGACTGCCCCTTAGCGGCAGTGCTAATTGAAAATGTTACGTGAAACTTTGTCCTGTTGCAAAAAAATAGGGAATTAATGACTGGCCACATTGAAAAATCCTATTATTTGGCAAATTCCTGTTATATACTATCATTGTCTTTTTCTCTTGAACTGTTCTGTGTTGGTTCAAGATAGAGCATTGCTAGGAAATATGATCTTCTCAGGATGGGTGTATACAGATCATGTCCTATTTGCTCTTTATCTATAAAGAAAACTTTAAAAATAATAGATATAATTAGTTGGGTTGGAAGGCATGAATATTTGGGAAGTATTCGGTTGGTTTTTATCATCTGCTTTACAACATGAGAGCAACACGAGTACATTACTACTGTCTGTACTTTCAATCACAAAGTCAGTTCTTCAGACAGAAGGAAATCCATGCAGGGGACTCTCAGAATTCTCCACTTACAGTGAGATAGCAAGAGATAGTCTTCATTGAACTTTCCTGTTGCTGAATGTATTATCAAACCCTGTGGATTTAATTTTCCTGGCAGTACTACTGCTCCAATGTCTTCGGGCCCAGGATGATGGCACACAGTTTTTCAGATGGGTACGCAGATCAGATGCAGAATGATCATTTGTTTGTTTATCTGAAAAGAAAAGCACATAATGGATAACTGTAAAATTCAGTACTTGGCAAAAACAGACTAACTTTTTGTGGAAATAGACCTATGGTATGCTGTACACATGAAAACTGCCTTATTTTGAAAATTTTATGCAATTTTATCTGAACTGTGCCAATTTGGAAGTGTCATTTGACCAAACAAAGATTTCTTCAGCAAGTCACTGGGACATTTTGCAAACAGATATTATCACATAAATCAGCACTGTCAGTTTTGATTTGGAAGTGGACACCTTTAATATGACTTCAAGTTGCTAGAAAATTTTCCCCACTGGGAACACTTGAGAGCCAAAAGATAAGTATATTTCATTTATTACACTCCAAACTGTCAACACTTTACCTAGAAAAGTATACCCAGAGTGATTATTTTGTATTGTGTGGAGTACACGATAAGTCTGCCAGTCTGTTCAGCCAGAATCAGCATAATATTTGATTCCAGGAATATGTTCCACTATGATAAGAATCAGTAGTGTTACCTGTAGAATACACACCTTAAAAGGTGGCGTTCTATATGCAAAGCAGAATTTGTGTAACTGAGAAAACTTCACCGTTTAAAAAAATTAGGCATTTATTGCTTCTTCTTCATTGTGCATGCTACTTCAGGAAAAAAAAGGACAAACACAGCTTTTATTATGAAATACCAACCTTTCTTGGTTCTGAGAAGAAATTGGTGATAAATTAAGCTAATCTCCACCAGGATTACTCTGCATCTGGGATTTAGGCAAATTGAATCAGAGGCCTGAATAGTGACAGTGAATATCTATTAGACTGTAAACAGAATAATAGGCGTTGTGAATTTTAATGAATGAAGTGAATGGCTGAATTCTTACAGTTTACAGAAGGCACATGGTTAGTGATATATACAGTGTGCCAAGAACAGCGTATCATGTAGATGTCTTAATGGATAAAGTCTTGATAAATAGAAAGGAAGAATAAAGAGGAAAATGCTGAAAAGCTTTTCCTTACTCTACTTTTTCTTTGCTTTTTTAGATGTAGAAGGATAGCACTTCACCTTGGTTTTTGACTAGGATAGGTAAAGACTGTAACAGATGTAGCTTAAAATATATTGAATGTTTTTATATCCTACTTTTTATCTAATTCTGTATTAAGAATTTAGGGATGTTGATTTAGATGATTCAACTATGTAACCAAGTTGTAAGGTGTGTCAGGTTTTTGTAGCTGCGCATGTATGTCTCATGCAAAGTTTAGATGCATGTCTGACATACACAGGTGATTTTGTTGATAATGGTACTATTCTCATTTTTCTTAGAGTGCATGAGAACCATTTTCACAGACCATGACTCCATAATGGTAGATAGTGTATGAACAGATCCAACAAACTTGAACTGAACAGGCGACTGTTTTCACCAACTCTCAAAAAATTCTGTTTGTGCCTCAGTAAAAAAAAAAATCACCTAAGTTTAACAGAGAATGAGATTGAAACAGGATCAGCTGTACCAGCTGGGCGCTACTTGGAGACTCTGTACTGCACTTCCTGGAAGGGTCTAGATCCACCTGGGATTTCTTAAAATGGATTGGAAAGGCTTCTTTTTAAAGCTCTTACTCAGCTCTCTGCTGAACGTAGAAAGATGCTTAATTTTAACATAATGGCCAGTTCGGGGTCTGAAAGACAGAAACAGTGTTGACTGAAAAAAAGAGTAACTGTAAGACTTCAGGGGTGGACATATGAGTACATACTAAAGGCTCTGGGCTTGAAGTGATTAGAAAGCCTTTTGGCAAAAAAACAGGAAAACTATCAAAACTTGGAAAGGAGGAAAAAGTTCCCCAGTAATCATTTATTTAAGAGTTCATGTAGAAATAATTGTTTAATGTATGTCAATCAAATTGCTAAGAAAGTGAGCTGAAGCAGGGAGAACATAAAGCACTCATATACAGGGTCTTGTGAAGTGTCCACAGTAACTTAGGAAGTTGGGAACTGAGGGGATTCCCCAAGGCACATGCCAAAAGGGCTACAGAGAAGTAAGAAGAGCTCTAGGAAGACAGAAACATTAAAAACCTCAACTAATTAAAGTATTTCAAGGAAAGACAGTTGGTAGGTTTTATGGGATTTTTTAAGAGTCTAAGTAATGCCAGAGCTGACCTCTTAAGCTGGGTTTCAGATGTGTTTGTTTCAGCAGCGCAGTGGCCTTGCACAGAGCTCTGATTTATAATTCTTAGGCTTTTTGTGTGTTTCTGCAGAAAGATAGCACACACTTAGACACTGAGCTGAGCATCAGGAAATCGTGGTGTTCTTCACGTCTTGGTCACTGACCTGCTATGTGACCTTTGGAGTGTTGCTTCACCTCGGTATTTCTTGGTCTGCCCTGAATATCTTTGTTTGCTATATCTGGTACAACTGTGCTGACTTTGTCTGCCCTAATTGTTCAAGATAATAAACTCTCTAAGATCCCAGGCATCTCTTGCTACTCGCGTGAAGCTCTAATCTCTGTCCGTGCCTTTTTTTTTCCTCTGTGTAAATAACTGTAATATATGAAGTTTTAAAGGAATGATGGTAGTTTTGCTAGCACCTGTGTAAATCAGAGGAAATTCTGTTGAAACCAAAGAATTTACAGCAGGCAAAAAATTAATATAAATGAGGTAGTACTTAAATGCAGAAGTAAATAGGACTTTAAATTATTATTATTGCCCATTCCACATAAATAGAATTTTATAAACCAATGTATTTTGACAGAAATATTCTGCCTGTCATCCCATGCTGATTATATATATTTCAACTCATTCTCTACTATAAGGAAAACTACTATTTTTTCTCTGTTATAGGTCACAAAACATGGTAATTGTGCTGAAAATGTAGCAACAGTACAATGAAAACTATGGAGTGTTTGCTGATACTTAACAACCAGCATCAGTCTGAAAACATTTGGGTCTACAATTCAAGTTTTTGACAGTCCTAAAGCTTAACGTACAAGAGAGATCAGATAATTGTAAAGCTGTAAAATTATATATGACCATAGGTCCCTCATATTAGTAAGTACCTGCTGTTTGTTCTATAAATGAGGTGTCCAGCTGATGTAATAAGTTCTACTTAAAGGTATTACAAAGAATGTAATGAAAAAAAGCAGATTTTTAAGACAAGATTTCAAGCGTAAAGTGTGATACTTAAGCAGTTATCAAGAGAGGATTTGAAAACAACAAGGGAAAAAAGCTAACCAGTAATACAAAGCCCCTTAATTTTTATTCACAATGGGAATTTTAAAACATGTAAGTATACTGTTAAGAATATATTGTACATTCTCTACTGAAATATAAACCAAATTGTAATTGGCCATAGTAAATCCATTGCTGTATCTTTGTTTATATATGGCTTGTTTTGAAGACAACCTAAAATTAAAAACTGTCCATGACTTAAGTCAATTGTCTATAAATTTGTAAATAAATTAGGGTTTTTTTTAGAACATAGCACAATTTATTCCATTTCCTTTTCTTGTAATGTCAAATACAGGTTGAAATATTTTAGGTATTCTTCCCTATAGTTTTCTGCACCTGGAGATGGTTAAGAAAATGCAGTCAAAAGAACATTCTCAATTTTGTACTCATAAATATATGGTTATAGAGAAACCATTTGCTTTCAGTCATTTTGAATACAGAAGGCATGGTATTTTGCTAGAGTATGTAGGATGAGATATTTTGGAGAAATGAGGAGCCAGCCAAGGTAGACTTTCATCCCTAATGGCAGCATAGTTAAACAAATTCAAATCTTGCCTTTGATAGGGATCAGATTATCAAATTTTATGCAACACAGTTACTAATTTCTGTCATTGTACCTTATTATTCTTATTACATTTTAACTGCGTTTTTTAGGGTCTGCAGTACTAAGTGTCAGGAAGCTTAAGTTTTGTATGCAAATACTGAAATCATCAGGCCCTTTTACACTGTATGACTCGAGGGATTTTCAGAAAGGCTGCAATGGGTTTAGCTTTCGAAGTTGAAAAAGAAATGCTGTGCAAATCTGTGTACACTTCTTCAAATGTTTGGTTTTGGATGTTATGGATTCACCTTTTCTAGTTCACAATCTGTCATCCATAGCTCAGAGCCATGGAAAAGGCAGGGTTGGGCTAGGATCTTGGACTGCAAACTGGAGATAGCTTTTGCCACTAGGATAGAAGATAATGGTAACATTTTAAATTATTTCAATGAATTTTTCAGATCTTGTCTGTTAGATTCTTAATTACGCTCACGTGTGTTCACATTTGCCTGTGTTAATTGATGTGGAAAATCAGGTTGTAGGTGCAACTGTGGTATCACATTATTTTTTACATTCAGACAACCGTTTCTCTATATTTATGTATAATGGAATTCTTACAGGTCATCAGGTAAGGCAGTTCTTCCAGGCACTGTGTGCTTTCATCTTCCACTTATCTCTGTGAAGTTGTGAGCACAATTCTCAGTGCCAATCAACGTAAGACTGTTTAATTTAAATCACATATATTGGTCTGATAGCTACCGTTACGGGAGGTGTTTCTTCCTTTCAGCTCTTCATTGATTTAGCCTTTGAAACTTTGCATCTGTGCTAGCTTTTAGGTGTCACAGTAATATTCTCTTGGATGTATATTTTTGACTTTTGGGGAGTTTGACACGTTCAATGGCTTGTTTGTTTACTTTATTCTTAATGGAAAAGATAATCATATCTTAATTGCTCCAAGTACACACAACTATGAGACACATAGTTTGAACATGTGTATTAATATATTTTAGAATTCCAGCAGAAACTGTGTCTGTAGACAGGTAAATAAAACCAACTCATCACTTTATAAATGTGGCCTGTGTGACACTGGTAAAATAATGTTATTACCACTTTAATATTTGGCAGCAGAAGTTTGAATACTGAACTTGGTGAAGGAAGGTAAGGTTGGTCTATAAGTCCTCCAAATCTTTATGCTCTACTTACGAGGCATCTGCTGGAGTCTCTAAAATGGCATGTGATCTCTGGGGGTCGTAAGAATTAGATTAGCCTCCTGAGGCTTTCTCATTCCCTTGGATCAGAATGCTACATGCTATAGTCCTAAACCAAACAAGTCTATTGTAGTGGTCAGTCTTTGTGTCTTGTCTTGTCCCTTTTCTGTTAAAAAAAGGTTATGCCTAGAAGGTATGATTTTTTCAAGTGAAGGAGCTACGGTAATTTAAATAACATATTTAAATATATATTAAATAACTACTTAAAAAATGAAATTACTATAGAAGAGTTTTCAGTCATGCTGTGAGATTAGTTCAAATATTATTACTGAAATAATATTTTGAAAGTGATTTTTAGAGAGGCAATAAGGAACAAATAACTATACTTTCATTGAATGCTTATTTCAGCTGCTGAAAGGGTGTATGACATCATCTCTTTGTGTTGTTTTATCCATTCATTCTGTTTTGTTTCATTGATTATGAAGTATTTGGGGTTGTAATACTTTCTCAGCCTTTTTATAGCATTAGGATCTGGCCTAACCTTAGGCCAGCAATAAATTTTCTACCACAAAAGTAGAGTTCTTTAAGCTCAGTGTTCAGTTCTGTGGAATTTAGCTCTTGTTGTTCACAGACAGCTACAACATCTTCATAACACTTTTGATTCTTTAGGAAACTAACCTTGTTCAGAAAAGATTTTCCGCTTCACTTTTTGGTTTAATGCTCTGAGCTACATCTGTATACCTTTCTAATCTACAAAACAAGTGAGTTTCTAAGAACACATCACTTGTATCTAAAGACAATTCCATATTGAACTACACACACAATACTACATATAAAATTGTTCTGTGTATTATATTCCTCTATGCCTTTGTGGTTGGATTACCTGGCCAGCAGCTAAACACCACGTAGTTGTTTGTTCATTCCCTGCTTGCTCCCTTTCCCCAGTAAGACTGGGGAAAGAACAGGAAGAGCAAAAGTAAGAAAACCTGTATGTTGGTAAGGACAGTTTAATAAAGGAAAGAAAGGGGAATAAATCCCCAAGGAATGTAGATCAATGCCTAGCTAGTCTCTTAGCAGCATCTACCTGACAGACAAATCACCATCCCCTCAGATTTTATTGTTAAGTGCTGTATGAAATGTCCCTTTGGTCACTTGGGGCCAGCTGTCCCAGCTGTGCTCCCTTCTACATTTTGTGCATTCCAAGCCCACTTGCTGAGATGACAGCTTGGGAAACGGAAGACCCTGACACTGTGGCAGTGCTGCTCAGCAATGGCTGGCATTGCTATCAGCACTGGTTTAGTTACAAATCCCAAACACTGTGCCTTAGAAGCTGTTAGAAGACAATTCCATTCCTATTTGTGCTTTAAGAGAAGCCAACAGGGAAGAAGACTGGCCTGGTTAAATGGAGACCTTAGGCCGGAACTTGCGACAAAAAAAGAGAGTGTAGCATCTCTGGAAGGATGAACAGGTAACTTGGCGGGACTACAAAGATGTTGTCAAGTACGTGGAGAGAATGTTAGAAGGGCAAAAGCTAAACTGAACCTCAGTTTGGCCACTGTGGTTAAAAACTAGGTGATCCTTTAGGTTCTTCCTACCTTGATGATTCTGTGATCTCAGCCAGACGCAGCACACTGTTATTACTATTGTACAAAATACAGTAAAATTATCCATGACTTGTGACCCATCGCCGCTGCCCTGAGATCTGCACCAGTGCAAGACTGAAATCAGGCTGTACATAGGTATGGTGCTAGCTAGCATCAGACTTTGGTTTGTCTCGGGACCATTGAGTTTTATTATGCTAGAAACAACAATAGAGTGTGTAAATTAACATGGTAATTACAGGAAAAATTTTTGGCATTGCCTTGGTCATACGACATTACTTAGGGCCATTGATCAAATTGTGTTAATTCCAAGATCAACAAGTGTCAGTGTTTTGGGATGTGAAGGCCTTATTAATAGTGTGCTGTCAGGGTCTTTATATAACCATGGCTTCTTTGAGTGTTTAATTAAATATGACCTTTTAATTGAAAGAAGACCTTTGTCTTTATACATCTAAGAACTGGCAAAAGATATAGTGCTAAGAAGTGATTACATGCTGAGGCCAAATTTGAAAACAATATATTCTTAAGAATATATATTTTAGGTAGTGAAAATAAAGTAAAAAGGCTTATAATGGAGATATATCAGAATTATATGTAACCCAACATCTGCAATGTATGCTATATAAATCATATGGAGTTGATAGATAATTCAACAATTGCTGCTGATTAAAAAGGACTAGGAACTTTAAGCTTATTTTGTTAGAATTTTAAGCTTTTTTTTTTTTTTTTCCTAGTCAGATCAGTAGCAATTGCACTGGTATGACAAGAAGTGGTGTAGATTTGTTTCAGGAATTAATCAGGAATTCCTATTCTAGTTGGCTGGTAGCAGCTAAGTGTGTCCCACAGGAATAACTCTGACGGTAACATCTAAGTTAGGAAAATGGCTTTACTAACAAAATATCCTCTAGATTTGACAGCAGAAGAAAAAAACAAAGAGAAAAATCTCAAATCCTAGTATTGCTAGTACTAATAAAGGCATTGTTATAAATCAGTATAGTACAGAAGTCATATACTGCATTGATTTTTAGGCAGTTTGCATCACTGTGTATGCCTATTAATTTAAAAATAAGGAATTTTGAAATGCAAAGAGGGAAATGTTCTAGTTCAAAATCCTACACCTAGCTCCAGAATGCATTGGATCAAATTCTTAATTGCAGAACATCATTATACTGGCTTCAATACACTCATCAGCAAAACCTGTGTTGTGGAACTCTTGAGTTTTTGTACTTTTCAGTTTGGAAACATCTAAAACCTGTGTGACTTGAGACTGAACATTTCTGTATTGGAGCATGAACTGACATATAAATTAAATCATTAATAAGTAAACAATTTAGCACATGAATACATTAGTATATGATGGATGAGAAAATATCAGAAGAAAAAGCAACTTAAAATCATAGGAAGACTATAATTTTTCAAGGCGCTTATTTGGTGATAAAATGTATATCAAAACATTATATCAACTTAATAATATAAAGGAGGGAGGTTCAAAAATAGCTAGTCTCTCAGAGTCTAGTTTGAAAGTCCTGAAGTAGCCTTATTTTTCACATATGGTTTGTGCTTCACATATGCTTTAGTGTATTTGAACTGCTCAAGGGACAGAGGAATTAAAGTACAAGTCCTCCATATATATGATCTACTGTGATTATATATAAAGTGTATGCTTGCATATTAAAATCTATTTGTTGTATTTTTTTCTTTCTTTTATTTTTGTTTAAACTTGCTTTTTCTTTGTTTTTTTTTCTAACTTTCTTTTTATTCCTTTTGTTTTAAATTGCTGCTATAGATTCTTCAGTGTCTTTCTGGTACCTTTCTTTCTGGCACCTTCATTTCTGGAACTGTGGACTAAAAGACAATCACACTGGAGTTGCAGTTTCTGAGTTCCACTGTTGCTGTCAGCTTGTTCATTCATCGTGAACTTCTTTTGGAGTTTGGATACACCAATAATATTTATTTAATAATGTCAAATGACTATTGCCTGGCAATATTTCAGTGTTTTCTAAGGCATTCAAGTGAATGTTTAACATTGTTTATTATCATGCTTTTTGTTTGTCTGTGTTTGTTTATTTATCATTACTTGCAGCCTTTCCATGTGGCTTTGCAGTTAATTTTCTTGATATTTTGCTCTTTTAATTTACATTTCCTCTTTGCATCGGGTTACAAATGTGCATCTTCTAGAGTGATCACTTATGTCTGAGAGAGATCTCCTTTTAAACGTGGGAAGCTGATTCAATTTGATTGAAAAAGTGGGGTTGAACTTATTTTTCCATTTACAAATACATCTCCTATGTGTTGCAAGAGCCAATTTACTGTTAGACCATTTCAAATGCTACCAAAAAAAGTGATTTAACTGTATTTTTTTTCATAATGGGTGCTTTTCTTTTTAAGGCTCGCTCTTCTCTTAGTCTATTTCCTTCTATGACCTTAGTCCAAGTTGCCCTAGGTCCCTGCCCACTACATTTCGAGTTTCTTCATTCCTCTCAGCTCTGCACTTGCAGACAGGTCTATGTACAAAATACGTTGATGGAAATTCTGTGGATGGAGGAACCCACACTTGAATCAGAAAATTTGACAAATTTCACTGTACCTCCTCTCCCCAGATTTGTGGTAGAGTATTTTTACTTCTAGTAATTAGATTTTATTAAATACAGAAAAATGTTAACTTGGGAAGGGGTAGGAAAAGACCAAACAAATCTTGGAACTGGATGAGTCTTCTGTGCCTTTGTTGAAATATATTAGCAAATGCTCTCTAATGGCTGTTTCAGATACACTAGAGGCTATGGAATACTTTACCCAAAATGCCAATAAACAGGCTTCATAATTCTGTAGTCAGTTTCTATGAGATGAAGGCATTCTGTAGAAAAAGAATTTTCAGGAGCTGATCAGCTGCTGTTGAGATGTATCTTAATAAGATGAGCCCCACTAGGATGATCAAAATAAAATTTTATTCTCTCATTTTAAACTCAACCAAGGTGTCTGTGTTGACAATCATAGTTCTGCTTGAGTCATGGAAATTGAATATTCTAGGCGGATCATCTGAAAATGGATTACTACTCTTGTTTGTTAGTCAACAATTTTTAAATAAAATTGTCTTGCTCAGCTTTTGACAAAATCATTTTGTCATACTTGCATAAATATTAAACCAAAATAACATCAGTTATAAAACTGATTACTCACACTCATGTTTAGTGTTATTTCACTGAACCAGAGAGCTTAAGAAATAGGAAAGGTAGGAACTTGGTAGCCAGGACAGTTTTGAATTACCCCGTCTTGGCAGGAAACAAAATTTCAGGGAGGTGTACTGGTGTTTCTGCATGCAGAGAATGTCAATAAGCTTAAAAAAATGCAAACAAACAAACAAACCTCTATTTGACCACAATAAAGCCTGACACTTATGTTCTTATTTCAAGAACATTTCTGGTAGACTAGGTCAGGAGAGGATTTTGATTGATTCTGTGGAAGCTGCTTTGTCTTACTACTGATGGCATTATAAGAATAGTTATTTTGCTAAAGACATACCAAAACAGTTCCTACATTTAAGAGCATTTTTTGGTTTACTGTATTAATTCATATTTTGTGTTCTAAGTAGCATGTTATTTAATATTCCAGCACATACCCTGTTGAACCAATAATACAGAATGAAGATAATTGCCATTTAAACAAGCTTAGTCTAAATGATACTGGTTTTTTCATCTTATTTGCACTACAAAAAAAACTACAGTGGAGTACTTTTTGCTTATGTCTTTTAGACTCTAACCAGAGAGTTACACCACAGCGTACAAAAACTGAGAACAAAAATCGAACTGGCAAAAAAAATGGGAGGAATGAAAGCATGCAAAAAGGGTCTTTCCCAAGAGTGTCTTCAGTTGGCAGCATCTATCATTAACGTTTCAACAACTGATCGTTATGAAATACTACAAGAAGGAGATGATGAGGTAAGTTATTTTAAGGACTTCAGTAAAAAAAGGTGTAGATGAGAAGATGCCGACTATATCCATCCTTGAGGAAAAGGATTTGAAGGTAAAGACTGAAATTTCATTGTGCAAGATGTAGCACAAAAATCAAGAAGGATTTAATCTAAATGAAAAGATCAGGTTAGAGACTCATAAGGTGGCAAGACTTCAGGCATGCATAAGTATAAATATACTGTTTTGAGCATGTGTATGTGGAGGTATTATTTACTATTTTCCTTTTTCATGGGGTTATGTGGCAGGACTGTACATTTTAAATAGACTTCTGCATCAAAGAAAACAAAATTAGAATGTGTCTTGGTGTGCCAGATTGATTTTGTTGATGCTTCCTTTCTGAATTGTGATACCTATTAAAGGTATTTCTAGTAGACAGATGGTTTCTGGGTGAATTCATTGCCTTTTTTGTTGATTCTATCATACATTTTACTATGAAATATTTGATAGTGTTTCATCAAATCACTCTATTAAATAGATGCAGTGATAGGATTTCTTATCCAGATAGATTTAGTCCTGCTCAAATAAAATATGAAAAAGCCTGTGCAGTTACTTTAGCAAGTGTCTAAGAGTTGGCCATTATTGGGCTGTAACAGTACTCTGGTCATGACTTAGATTTAGCCTTGTTGGAGCTTTATATTAAAGAGATCACGAAAAGGGAGTTTTCACATTGGTTAAACAACAGTGCATGGTATGTATATGCACTGATATGGATTACACTCATGAATACAAATATAATGGGCTGATCCTTTCCCTGTTTACTACATTTATACAACCCGATAAAGTGACTCACTTTGACAGAGTTGTTCCATGCTTACCTCATTCTCAGAGTAATTTCTAAGTCCTATATCTTTTTGTTTTAGTCACTGTGAATATATGTATAAAACACAGAAACATACTTAACTGTAAATATAAAACAAATTTATAACACAGGTGATGAATTTACACTACACATACACTATATATTCCATCTATCCACTGATAGATAGACTCAGGCACCTTTATGTTGGACTCATACAATTTAGACATAGGTCAGACGTACACCAGTATATTCATATGAAGTGAACACGCCATGCACATTTCTAGGCTCACGAACAGACAAGGATAGGTTTAAAAATTTAACAGAGCATTGATACTTGGTGGATGTGCTTCAGATAACTAATTTTGCAAATGTGACTCCGACTTCCATATGCTGTGTATTTAATGTATACCCAGTTACACATTTCCTTTATTGCTCCTGATGTTTTTCTATTTTTAGGAAACAGCAAAGGCAAAAATGGAATTTGAAAAAGATAAAGAGTGGCTACAGCATATACAGAAACTTCTTGAAGCACAGGTGCTCAATTTATATCATCCCATAATGAATTATAACTTTTTACTCTGATTAGCTAAGTGGGTTTAGGTTGTAATTAATACATTGTATTTGTAATTATGGTGCCATTGATGGTCTCAAACTATACTGTGATGAGGTAATGTGAAATCCTTGTTTTTTAACATTTCTTTTTTATGTCTCTTAAAATAAGAGTTACTGCATAAAACTGAAGAGATGTTAATCAGAGATTTGTGATAGCTAACTTAACAGCTAACTTAAGCTAACTTAACCAGTAAAACAGTGCTGGAGAAAACCAGCACAGATCTTGGCAAATGTGTTAATTGAATTATTGAAACACTGTGTAATGCTTGCTAGAGTGAAAATGATCCATTCTCTCATACCTCTTAGGAAAAAGAGACTTTTTTTTTATGTGCCTTTAAAGTTACTAGTTGTTATGGACACCTGAGGAGTTCATGGGTTTTGGTGACCTTTTACTGTGGACCTGTTTCCAGTCAATTCATGTTTTCCTCATAGCCAGACAGCTGTTTATTATCGTGTCTTCTCGCATTCTCTACAATATTTTCTACTGAGACCTCGAGCAGCTTGTTAGTGGGAAGTAAATATTGATTTGGCATCCTGTCAATGCAGAAAGAATGAAAAAATTTCCACCAGAGGCCCCTCAAACATTTTCCTATCGACATTTTCTGGGCAGAGAGGAAAGCTGCATAGAGGATGACAAGTCTGAGACTACCAGAAATCCCTGAGGGGTCCATTGAGACTGCTGCTGTGACCTGTGTGATACTTTTTCTTCTCTTTCAAGTCTTTTTTTTTAATACACACAGAGTCTGCTGGGATGCTCCCCTCTTGTAAGTGATCAAGGGCAGTTTATTGGCAGGTGAGAGCCCAGCTTTTCTAGCCATAGTCAGCTTTTGTTTGGACATCACTGACAACATACACTGACTCTTGAAACTTTTCCATTATATTTTTAGTTGTCTCTTTTATTGAGATGATGGCAGTTGATGTCTGGAAAGAAATAAAACTTGATTTATAAATCCAGTGTTCCTAATGCATATTCACTAGCATGGGTCCATTAGCGATGTAGTTAATATCAGTTAAGAATGTGAATGATTGAAAATATTTTGAAAGCCATTTCAAAGGAACATTCACATCAGATTTATGTATTTTACCATTAACAACTTTTGTGTTGAGATTGTATCCTGTGACCAGATTTTTAAGAAATGACAGGTTTTCCCTCTTTCATTATCAAAACTTACTACCATGAAGACTGCTTAATTGCTGCAGCAGAGGAGATAGAAATATCAGTGTGCTTTTACTGGCTTTGTCAGAAAAACTGGTGTTTTAATTGAACCTCTTAATGCTACATGAAACTCAGCATTAAAAGCACAATTATTTATATTCATTTAATTGCCATAATTTTAAGAATTTTTAAAAAATTATAAATTACAAGATTCTGTTCATATTATGGGCTCCAAAATATTAATCAGATTCATGGAATACAATGAAGACATCTTGTTCTGGTTTTTGTTATTCTTTGGTAAATCGCTAAAAAACACTATGCGGAATTTTATCACTTCTCTTCATCTGCTATAGACAGAGAGCAAAAACCAGGGGATGGAGAGTGAAGGAATTGTTGAATGTAACCAGGTATATTATTAAGACTGCAAATGTTATATAAGGATAGAAGAAAGAGCTCATTGCTCTTAGCTGTGTACATTTGAGTACAAGTTAATAGTGATTTTCAGTGATTTTTGCTCCATCTTGTGGGGTTCCTCAGAAGAAACACTGAGTGTAGAAGTAATTTTTGGCAAGCAGACCATTTTTAGAATTGCAAGAGGATTATAGTGGGTTTGGGGAGCAGCCAGCTCTGCTTTTCATTTCTGTCCATGCTAAGGCACATAGATGGAAATGGTTAAGATTTCTTCATCTGTATTTGAGAGCAGCTCATGGAACAGCTCTGTGCCCTTTAAAATGCTTTACTCATATCTTGCAGAGTTTGGTTGTGGTTTCTTTTAGTAAGCTTTGGTAATATTTCTGGTCAGCAAACTAAAGCCCATGGTGAAATGTAAGCTTTCTGCAGGATTTTTCTCATTAGACTGCCTGCTAAGTGTTACGTGTTGGCACACTGTGTTACCCATTTTCATCTTGAACAAAGATGCAGGATTGCCCTTTTCTGTTATTCTGAGTAAACGTTCAGTGGAAAATTGCATCAGATCACTTAATATTGCAGTTTGATATAGTGTCTTTTTGTGCCATTGAGCCAGGACTTTGGAACATAATTGCCCAGCAGTATTGATTTAATTGCCTAGGTTTATTTGTGGACTCCTAATTATTGACTGGAGGTAAATTTAATGGAGAAACCTTTATGAACACTGGGAAACTGCTGCTGTTGCTGTTATACATAATGAACTGCATCATATCCCTTTAGATCATTCTTCAAGCTAATTTTATTCCACTGTGACAGTACGATAACATTTAAAATGTCATAGACATTTTATTTTTATTACTGACATACGCCATTTTACTGCTGCACTAGAATTTTGGGGGAGACTGAGTGAAGTACTAGTTGTTTTTTACTGTGATTTTATAGATTCCCCTAAAGTGTAATGATAAAGGATACCACACCTCTGTTTTCACTTCATCTGTACCTTTATTTTCCATACTCCTATGACTTGAAAAAATCTAATATCTGTCAGCTTTACAAGAATATTAATATTTTAGTTATACGTACTCTTGCATTCCTGAAACTCACAGACACCAGTCAGAGTTTGTGTCCTTATTTTATCAACTACTATGTCAAGAAACTACACCACTACTAAGAAGCTTGTGATTTGAAAGAGACATCTCTGCATAAGTATGTTATTATGTAAATAAGAATCATATAATAGGAAAGTACAGTCATATTATAAATTCAGCAGAGCTGGTAAAAATCACTTGTTGTCTAAATTTACATCTTGAATGGTCAAGAAGTGTTTCTTTTTTCTGTTGCCTCTCTATATTTATACAGTAACACCCTAGATTGTTCTCACTAAAGAATAAAAGAATAAAAATAAATCATCTCAATAACTGACACTGGGATAAAAGGAAAAGGTTCTCGGGCGTGTGAAGAGCCAGTATGTGGAGAGTTTTCACAGGAGTGCATGCAGATACCTGCTGCCTGCACATGTGTAGAGACATCAGACTGATTACACATTACTGTTTGGGGTTGGGAGAGGTCTCACATTATAGACCTTTGAGCTTTTAGCGGTTTATAATATTTAGGGGGGAACAAGTATGATTATCTCAATATGTATGTGTGTTTACATATTGCAAGGCAAGTGATGAGGCTTTTACCCACTTTATCCCTCAAATCTGAGTGTGTCTGTTTTATTAATTGAGCCTGGCTCTGTATAGTAGCACTCTCTTCTTATCATGGTAAACACTCCCCTTAAAAAACTGAAACAAAACAGCAATCTTCTCTAGCTTATTCCCATCATAGGAAATTTACACAGATAAGCCAAGAGGATGACTTCTTCTCGCGTAACTTAAACATGATTTCTTATACCACCCTTGGCTTTTATTCGCTGTGACTTATTGTAAGGAACACCCATCTCAGAACCATCTGTTAATAATTTGGTGTGTGAGTACAGCATGGTAGCCCAATCCAGATTACTGCCTGAAGTCTCCAACAGTTATTTTTTAATAAAATGCAAATCATCTGCTGAAGTTTTCCAAGCAGTGAAGCAAATGACAGCATTGATTTAGCATGTCCCTGTGAGATCTACAGCAGAACTTGCCTTTCCTCCCTCCTCATGCACTCCTTGGGATGTCACATCTCACATAAACAAAGCTGCCTAATAAAATCTTTCCTCTCGTGACGTCATTATGGGTCTAAAAGTCATATTCCAGTTGTGAAAACCTCCAGAAAGGCTCCCTTTCCTTCTATTGTGTGGGCGCTCTTTGTGTGACACATCTCTAGAACAGGATTTGGAGCAGTATATTCACTAATCACCAGTTAGGATTTTCCCCAACCCCTTTTTAGGATTTGCACTGGCTTCTAAATGCATATTTCTATTGCTGTCATCTGGGAATGGACACTAACAGCCAAAGTTGTTTCCTTCCCAATTTCTTGGCTTGTAACTCGCCTGCTTTGCTCTATTAGTCTCTCCCCAGTCTTTGTGTGTCTTTGAAGAGCTCCCACCCAGTAACGTGTATTCACCCATGCACGAATACCTGTGCACACTCACCACTGCCACCATCACCAGGTGTTTCACCTGCACCTTAAAAAGCAGCACCAGCACAGTCTGAATCACATTCTGGGCACCATTAGCACTGGTACCAGCTCATGATTTTCTTCTCATTATGAGAATAAGAGCTTAGTCCTGTGCACTGACAATCCATTATGGTATGAGTCTATGTTTTATCTCATGCACAGAAACAAAACCACATTATATCACTCATCCTGAACTGAAAACAAGGAAAAATTTCCTTGGAGACTCAGGATAAGAATACAGATAGGCACATATGTATTTATATAATGATGTATATGCATCGACCACAAAGCAGAAAAAGAACAAAGAATAAGACAAAAAACAACAATAAAGTGAAGCATTTTTCTTGTTTTTTTTTAATTTTGACTTTTATTTTTTGTCGAAATTACGATGTTTTGGTTATTGGTCTTAGTGTCTAGTTTTATTTCATATTATTTTTTGTGGCTCACTTAATTCAATCTAAGGCAGTTCTGAAGTGTGTTTGAATAGTTTTTTCTTGGGAAAATGTATTATACTGATGATCCATGTGGGGAGGTTTGAAAATGTTGTAACCACAAATTTGTATATTCCAAAAACTAAATACTTTATTTTTATGCTAATACATTTTAGAGTTTGTGAAGCAGAAGACAAAGTAATGCTACACTCTGCAAATGGAGATGCTATGTCTCATTAGAACAACAGCATTGCTTTGCATTCATTATAAGGCTTTTCACTGGCAGATCGGTGTATATTTATGCACTTGTGCTGACAGAGACTCAGTCATGTGGTGTAAGGTCAATAAATATTACTAATTTGCTTTTTACAGAAGAGATCTCCAAAAGAAGCAAACTTAATTTCAGAATAAATAGGTGAGAGAAACAGAATTAACTGGCACTATTTCTGACTCTTTAGGATCATATTACCGTACATTTATCAGATATCTGTCTGCTAAGTTGTATAAGAAATATGCCTTTTATTCATATAGCTTTCTACTATCAAAGAAGAAATTTGTAAATCAGTAAAGTCAAATAAATAAATAAAATTCTTTAAATCGACATGTAGTTTGCACTTTCAGGTGTTGTGAAATCATAAGGAACAATTAAATACTACTTTTGTTAAAGCCTACCATAATGTACTGATTTAAGATTGCCACTGTTAGTGTTCCGTTAAATGGGTTGTGGCACAGATAATTGTAAAACATTTGAAAGAAGTATCATTCTGTATTAAAATATCTAATTATCAGTGGTAAAACAAGCTTTCACTCCTTACGTGTGCACTTAGCACTCACTGAACTTCCAAAGCCTTCCCCAAGCAAATGGCAGGTTTAGAAGCTGGGAGGAATGCTTTAGAGTAGAGATGACTTCAATGGTTGTGAAGTTCTGGGAAGAAATGTAAAGGGAGGTTTCCCAGGATAGTTGCAGAGCCATCATTAAAAGTAAATCTGACAGGCTTGTATTAAAGATGAAGACTGTAAAGATCATCCTGTTCTGGGTGTCTGTATGGAAAGAAAACCAGAGAGAAACATACAGCACTTTTTCTGAAACCAACAAATATTGAAAGAATGACATAATGTTCCACTTTCAAATGCTCTTGATTTAAATGAATCACTTAAATGGCAAGAGTTCTTGAAAGATCACTTTGCTATGACCTGGAAGCCACAGAGAGTAGTGAGCAGCAAGTAAAATGAAGTTAGAATGATACGAGCCAGAGACATCAATAAGAAACCATTCATCTCAGGCACAACATTAAGGAGGTGAAATGTATCAGGAATGGATGTAGTCAAGCTAGGCAAGAAGAATTAGAGACTTTGAGGTAATGATACAGTGTTCTCAAAAAAAACATACCTAGCAGAAGAGGGAGAGAAATTAAGAGTGAACGGTATGCTGAAGTCAATGCTTTTAAAGCATAGTAAGTAAGTCCTGGAATTTCAGATGAGATTATGTCTTATATTACACTGAATAGATTTGTGCTCAGTGAATTCAAGCCCTCTGTTCCCCAAAAAGTCACCACAATAGCACACAGGAGAAAGCTGACAGGTATAGATGTCTTCTAGAAGATTCTTACTGTACACATAAGTTATTTATGACAGATGGAGACATGTCTGGCCAGCAAGTATCGGCCTTTGAAAACCCCCTTTCCTGTAGAAAAGGGAAGTCATACATATTGTTGTCCTTTTCCTGTGACTACAAAGTAACTGTTGAGCAACATGTAGGATTGCCATTATATCCCTTCACAGTACATGCCTTCTATTAACAAGATTTTCCTTTTTTAGGTATTTTTTCTGACTTGTTAGTAATTATAAATATCAGTATATAGATTCAAGTCTGTATGTCAGTTCAAATGTTACATTCTGTATTTTATGTTCTTTTATCTCTGGGCTTTTCATTTGTTTCTTTTATATTTTTTATTTCATGTCTGTCTACTCTATCTGGTGTAAGTACCAAACAATTTTCTCTTTAAGATGGAATAGAGGAGTGAAAAAATGGAATTAGCACAGCAATACTGAAGTGTGGAACTAGACAGGAGTTCTAGATGGAGAAGCGTTGCTTTGAACTACAGTTGTGAAAAGCAGAAAATTATGATTAGCCTGTTCCACCAGCTGCTATATTTTACCTTGTTTATTTCTGGTGGCTTCATAATGTAAAATTATCTCTCCTTCTGAATGAGCTGTTACTTTTGGTGTGGTACTGACCCCTCAGTCACCACTGGTCTCACCATGTGTTCAGGAAGCTGACAGAGCCCTGTGAAAGCTGCTGTAGACTTTTCAACAGTGAAGGGAAACTGTCCTGTTGTCTTCTGGGACAGCGCTGGCCACTCTGGATGGAGCTGCCACAACCACTGTTCTGTACCACCTCTAAAAATGTTTCCCAGCAAAGTGCACTGATACACCAAGGCTTTGAAAGAAAACCTCTTTAAGCATTAAAGCAATGACACAGAAAAAATATACCATATCTCCTTTGAAGACACTGGTTGTACAAATGCATCTTTATATCAAAGAAGTTATAAAAGAGGTTTTAATTTTTCTCTGTAGATATGTCAATACAATTTTTTGGTATCAAGTTTTAGAGAGGCAGACATTTGCCTCATATTCCAATTAATGTATTGGTGGTTTGGGATTTTACTTTGAGAAGTTTTCTTGTGGTTTTGTTTGTTTTGTTTTGGGGTTTTGTTGTTGTTTGTTTTTTGGGGTTTTGTTGTTGTTGTTGTTTTTTAATTATTTACACAGATTTTTGTGTGAGTCTAAGGCAATTTGCTACGGCACTGAGAACTATACTGGTAGTTCTGTGTCATCCTCCTGAGAGTAGTGAACTTACACTTATACACTACCATTTCTGCATGCCCTAGAGGTGACTGTAACCTTTTATTGATCAACTGATTGAAGATAAATGACAGAGATGCTGGGACTGCAGTTTACATCATTAACATGGTCAGTAAAGCATGAATTGTTCAATAAGGAGTTTATCTTTTTTCATTTTACACTGCTCTTTTATCATTTTTATGATAGAGAGCAAATTTTCAGACACTAACCAGGCAGATGAACTTTAAAGATCAGATATGTGTGTGCTAGTTGTCAGAACTAAGTGAAATCTGATAGTTTAAAGATATTTAATAAATGTCTTTCACATGAAGAAAATAAAGTTCAATGATCATTTTTCTTACTCTGTTTCTTTTTCAGTTTCCTTTTGCCTCATACTTAATGGATGCTGTACTGGAAAAATTAAATGAGAAGAAGAAATTGGTAGAAGAGTACAGTTCTCTCAGGAAGTACACTGTATGATATTACTAAGATTTGCTTAATGTGTGACTAAATGTGACTAAAATGTGTGCTGTTTCCTCATGCCTTTCCTCTTCTCATAAACTGTCAATATGCATGTTCAATACATACATAGAAACCATGAACTAATTAATTGTTGAACAAGAGGAATTAATTAACTTCCTATTAGAAAGCAAGGTGGTATTTGATTCCTGAAGAGAAAAATTGCTAAAAATCAATGCAAAGTTCAAAATCATTTTCCTTTAAATGCACTGGCAGTGAACACATGTGCAGGCTTTGTAGAGAGAGGATGTCTTTGTTACGACTAATACACATCTGTACAATTTTGAAAGAACAAAAAGCACCTAAGTAACACCTGATTGTACTAATCAGAACATTAGAAGTAGGAAGGAACTGGGAATATCACTGGGATTTTGAATATCTAATTTCTTTTAGCTTCTTTGTAAAACCCGGCTTTATGATATAAGCTACATAAAAAGATATGCTTTTATGTTGGAAAAATTGAATGACTGTAGAATAGAAATATTCTGTGTGGAGTAATACAGAAAAAGCTGTATTTGCTTCTGAGTATATTGGAGCATAATGTGTGCAATGCATTTTTAAAAATTCAATAAAATAAAGTTTTTTCTATTATGGTTTTTTTTTCACTAGTAGATCCAGTTCTTTCTCAGCTAACAACTAGCTGCAAGCTCTCACTTGCCTTGGGAAAGTGGTGTAGAGTTTTAGTCAGTTATTTCCACCAAGATTTCTCTGGCAGTACTAACAAATAATTGCTGTTTCTTCACATTTTTGATCTTGATTTTGATTCACATTTAGGGTTTGTGTTCCTCTGGACCAACCCACCTGAAAAAAAAAACAAACCAAGACACAAGTTTATGAATGCATGTGTTAATAATGTTTAGTTCTTATATATGTCTCATAATTTATGGATATCATGTTTTTTTACAATAGATATTATTATCCATATTGGGTGGGTAATCAGAAGAAAGATCTCTTTGGACTAAGTTTACTTAACTGAAGCATGAAACAGAGATTTTTCTGCATGTCAATCAGTGCTTTTCTTAGGATGTAATCTTGTATCTTCTGGTTTATGGAGTTCACTATTTGGTGTCTCTGAGAAAAGGAAGACATCTCTAAACTTCTGCTCAGTTGCACCTGGTGAACAGAGGGGCTTGAGAGAATTTTTATTGCAGTTAGAGAAAGCCATGCAAACATATTCCACCTGCACCTGTAAATTAAGACTGGGAACTAGGCCAGTATAAAAAACCCACCACATCTTTAGGAAAGATTAACCACCACCTTTTTCAATGCAAGAAATAAGGGCCGTCATATGAAACCGTGTGGTGATATTTTCAAGGCAAGCAAAAGGAAGCCACTCACATGCAAATGAAACTGAGCTGTGAGAACCATTTCCCTCAGGGTTTTACAGAAGCTAAAAATTTACATGGGCTCTAATGCCAATAAAATAATGACAGCAAAAATTAAGCAAGATAAATCCGTCAAAACAGGTGGAAACCATGCTTTTATGATTTTCAATAATTCCAGCAAAATTTATTTAAAAATAATTTCAACAAAACATCTATTACAGCTTAGTGAAAAGACCTTCAGGAGGCCAAAGCTCTCTGAAAACTGTCCCCATTGTCTTCACTTCCACATTCCCAAACACCCAGTGGTGCAAGTCTGATCTTGGTGCTGATCTTTAACACTTGATGACCCTCTGCCATAGTGAAAATGCAGGGAGCATCAGCTAATTCACGTAGAAAATATGTCTCAAAAAGAGGGGATTTTCTGGACTACTAACTTTTTCTCATAACTTAAACATCTTGCTTTACTGCCCCTGCAAATTTCGTACCTCCTGGGC
Organism: Edolisoma coerulescens; assembly: GCA_013397115.1. Taxonomy (NCBI): domain Eukaryota; kingdom Metazoa; phylum Chordata; class Aves; order Passeriformes; family Campephagidae; genus Edolisoma; species Edolisoma coerulescens. Next base: position 198,954 of record VWZW01004127.1, read on the forward strand.
AACTGGGTATGAAGAGACCTCTTTTCTTGATGCAAGAGTAAACAAGAGTGCTGCAGAACCAAATTATTATCTACTTCATCTGAAAAGAGAGAGCAAAACGAGATCCTAAACCCAGCTGGAGACAGATTTATGCATAAATGTTCCTGAAAATATAACACTGCTAGCCTTTGTGCAAACTTTGCTGGAAAGTTTGCCAAATATCTTTGAAGATCTTTCTTAATATTTTAAATGGTATTTTTATTCAAAAATTATTTTCTTCTCTAATTTGATATAAACAAATGAAAATGGAAATACCGGTCTGCATTAAAAAAAAAAAAGATCATGCAGTTTGAGAGATATTTGTAAGGACAACAAAAAGGATGGTGCTCCAAAGAAAACAAATTTTTGCCTTTTGCTGTCACAAATGTTGAATTCTGCCTGCAATGAACATAGTTGTTTTTACTGCTTATTTGATCTTTACTGCACCAGCAGAGAAGGAGATGGTCTCTGAAAAAATCTTCAATACTGTAAAAGGATTAAAACTAATTATTTTGGTTATGTTTTATTAATATTTTTAAAATCCCCTTGCACTAGAACCAAGCTCATTACACATGCGTGTTGCAAACTTAGTGAAGAACTGATCCTGGTTTGGGGAAAAGCATTAGCTCAGTGCTTCCAAGATGATATTGCTAACAAAGCTAAACATTGAATATATTAAAGGCAGTGCTGTTTTGAACTAACTACGTCTACAGACACCAGAAAATCCACTTAATCTGTTTTTCTTTTGTTAAGGTAGTTGTCTCTCCTGGTGCTGCCTGATACGGCCTCTAGATGGCAAACTTTTCCAAAAAATGGGCTCGGTGCTTTGATCCCTGCAGCCCCTGAAATACTGCGTCAGACAGGCCTGTCCCTCACGCAGCAACAGTTGACGTCTGTGCGTGTGAAATAAATGGGCTTTTACAGTCATTAAGTACAGAAACACAAGGGTGAGGCCCTGAAATATAGCAATTTTTATATTTATACGTATATATAAATTTATATGTATGTATATACAAACACACGTTTGTATGTGTGTTTATACACGCATGCATTAAATATGAAATACGCAGAGTTGTACGGTGCTTCAAAGTTGTTTAAATGTTTAAACCTTTCAAAAATCTTTATTATGCTCTAGCAGGTCCACAGAAGGGTGTGAGTGACTGAAATGTTAACGGCTAATGCCTCGAACAATCGGGTGTTTTGCTGTCGATGCTCATGGAGACAACCTGTGTGCAGGGGGTGTGAGCACCAGAGGATGACCATGACAAATCAACCTTTGCTTAGCAAGAAGCTGAGGTCTGAGCTAGATAAGGGGCTGATATGCAGATCCTGCAAGGTGGGATAATGCTTTTAATTCTACCAGTGTCATCCCTTACACAACTGGCTCAGTTGTAAAACTCCCCTCCCTGCTCCAGCCAGGGGAAGATACTGGGACATTCACATTATTCATCCCTTCTGATGGAGTGTAATTGGCTCTATTATGCTGATGTGAGAGAAGGTTTCATAAACTATCAAAGATCCCCAAAATGCCCCAGACTCATTTCTGGGGCCTTCCACCAGAGGAGTGGGCATGATCCACAGTGTTACAACATGATTCACAGTGTTGCGTCAGACAGTATAAAAGTCCCCATCCCAGGGGCAGTACCTGGGTGTTCCACCTGAACTTGAGTGTATATTAACCCACTGAACTTTGTGTTTCATGGTCTTCGCTCACCCCAGATTGATAAAGACTGTGACCATCACTTCAACCAATGGACATTGAAATTGCAACAATCAAGTTTCATTGCTGGATCCACAGGTGGTGATGTTTTTCTACCATTATCCTTTCTTTCTCTTTCTTTCTGTCTTTCTTCCCCTAACTTTTTCTCAAAATATATTGTAAGCCAGACTGAAAAATTCCAGTCAATGCGTTAGTAAGTGCCCTGTTGTGCTCGGATAGGTTGAAGTTGGCTAACTGTAAGTTTGCTAAGTTCAAGTTTGTGAAGTGCCTTACTTACTTTGTTGCCATTTTAAAATTTGCCACGTACCTTCTTCTATTTTAATGTTCCAACGTTTTCAAGTAAAGGTTTGTTGTTCAACCTTCTGAGGATTTTGTTGTTTCTCCTGCACATTACCCAGAGGGAATCAAGACCTGCCAAGGGGACCAGGGCATAACTGAGAACCACAAAGATAATCTGGGGCTGGAGCACCTTTCCTGTAAAGAAAGGCTAAGAGAGTTGGGGTGGTTCAGTGTAGAGAAGAGGAGGCTCTGGGGAGACCTCAGAGCAGCCTTCCAGTGCCTAAAGGGGGCCAACAAGAGTGCTGGAGAGAAAGGGTGTGTAGTAGTAGGACAAGGGGGAATGGCTTTAAGCTGAAGGAGAATGTGTTTAGGTTAGATATTAGGAGGAGATTCTTTACTGTGAGGGTGATGAGGCACTGGCACAGGTTGCCCAGAGAAGTGGTGGGTGCCCCATCCCTGGAATTGTTCAAGGCCAGGCTTCTCTGAGCAACCTGTTCTAGTGGAAGGTGTCCCTGCCCACAGCCAGGAATTTGGAATTATCATCTTTAAGGTCCCTTCCAACTCAAACCATTCTATGATTTTGTACTCTAAAATGTAAAAATTAAAGCATCTGGCAATAGTCACTTCTCACAGTATGTTTCTGTAGTGCCATCTGTTTAACCCACATGAATCCTAATTTACCTTGATAGGAATAAAGATATGAGTCTTCCTAAATGTAGATCTTTTACACAAGTGAGAACGGTTTTCTTCTGTACTGAGGATTCTCTGTCAGAGAAGGCACTGTGTGTATCTCCCCAAATGCCTCTGGACTTTCTCACTGTCTGAATGGGTTGACTTTTCAAGGCTAGGTATTCTAAATGAGACTGAAGTGCAAGTGTAAGACCTAATAGCCACAATAAAGAGGAGTTCAGGGAGAGATTTAAAATATCTTGAAGTATTCATGTAGCCATCATGTAATATCTCTTTTTGTATTCTTGAAAAGAAGAAACCTGTTTGAAGCATTATTTTTTTTCTCTGTAGTGTCTATGTTCTCATACATAGAGTAAGGATCTATTTTTGAGGTTTTCTATGAGATTTGAGATTTGAGAATTCCCAGTGTGTAATTATTTGAAATGTCTTGTAGCATAATAAATTATTATGCTGGGAGAGAGCTGGGAACACTTCTTGACTTCTGCTATAATCACATACTTTGAAATTAAATAATTTGTGTTGTTGGCTATGTTAAGTTTTTGGTTTTTCTCTTCAGGAAGGCAGAAAGGCTATGGAGTCAGGAAGGTCTGTGTTTTAATTCTGTCATTCCTTTAGCTAGGTTAATTCTCTTTTCTGTTTCACTTCTACAACTGAATTGATATCTAGTTACACTACAAGCTAAATACCAGAACAAGGAAAACAGAAGCTAATTTCCATAGCTGTGTGCCAAAATGTGTGCACACAGTTTGTGCATCACCATTGGATTGCTTTGTGTGATTTAAAATGGGTATGTAACTAGTATGTGAAGGGAATTCAACTCCAAATGGGTGCAGAGCCAGGTATGCAAAGGGTCCAGCTCTTTGAGGATATTGACTCAGTATCTTGGTTTTTAGGTCAAGATAACAACCTTTCTGAGCTAAGTGGAGAAGTATTCACATCTTGCTCAGATAATATACAAGTCCAGCATTCTGTGAGGGTTACTTTACATCATGTTTAACAGGCAGGGGAAATTGAAGGCTCCTGTCTTTGTGAAAGAATAAGCTTATCAGATTAAGAGCCTATTTGGAAATCTCTATCAGCTGGTATAAAGGAGAGGTTCAAGTGACTCTGACCTATTGAACCTATCGCAGAGCACAGATTTGACATTTTTCTGGTACAAGAAAACTCCCTTGGTAAAGGAATCACACAACACTATCTGTAATCAACAAATCCTAGATTTTGAAGGATGACAGAGTTCCTTCATGATTGCTTGTTGTGGAGCAAAACAGAACTTGTAGCACAAAATACTTCAATTTGTATTTAAAAACAGTACTCAACATGGGCTGAAGAAATTATGTGATAGAGAACCCAGCAGAGTAGCCCTATGAACAAGAATTCTCACAGCTCAAGATTTCGCACTGAAATTTTCTAGATTCAGTTTCAAAGCCTGGTATTTATGACTGCCAAAATAATCCCTCCACAGTGGTAATCACGGCTGTGAGCTAGACAGAATGTGTAAGTCATGGTGTGCGTGTGGGGACAAGGGGCGTGAGTGGACCTCAAGCCTTACAATGCATCTTTGATATATCTTTGTACATTGTTCATTCTGCAGAAAACTGTTTAAAATATGTGTCGAGTAATAATCTCAGTATGTGACGATAATTATTGAAAAGGTAAGGCTATTTCCTTATTCTCTTTGTTCTTTCTCTAGTTATACATGCATAGACTACATTTACCCTCTTAGCTACAACTTTGTGTTAGGAACTCATGTTGAACTGTTTTATTCAAGGGATTAGCCTTTATTCTATAAGGAATTTTCTTCTGTTGATACCCACAGATCAGAAATAACTGTAGCCAACAGGAGCTCTAACTATAGCTTATCCATGTGAAAATCAGGGTTTGAAGGTGACGGTTGAAAATGTAATGATTTTTACACTAAAAATATTGATTTTTTTCTATGATCCGCCTTTTGTGAATGTAAATTGGAGAATAATATTGACCTTCTAGAGAAGCTTGGGTGAATGGTTAGTTGAATGCTTATTTCTGTAACTCACTATCTCTATTAAATTTAATTTGAGATGTTCATATAGTGAAGCTGAACTGGTTTTTCAAATTAGAATTTTTAACTTTTGAAGAAAAATAGTACATGAAAAATGAAATCTGTTGTTGTATTAGCAGAATACCATATACATCAGAAATTTACCAATTTGGGGAGTGGAATTCTGTGTTCTCCATACTGCCTACCCTTGAGCATCTGGCTCAAAACAGGAAAACTCTTGTCAATTTCTCAGTTTTCATGCATATTTTACCAGCTCTAAAAAGCCTGTGAGGCTGCTAGTTGACACAAGCATGACATGATCTAGCTCTGGAGAACTGTGGTGTTTAAAACAGAACAGTCTGATGTTCTGACCCAGATACTGTGAACTGGGGCTCACCCATTGCCCTCCCTGGGCCCTGAAATGTGCTTTCTCCAGAAGCACAGTCTCCTCCAGCACCTGGATCCAGGAGCTGAGAGCAGGCTGCTGACAGCCACTCATTGAGTGACAGCCTGCAATCATCAGGCAACTGAAGTGATGACTTGTTTCCAACATCAGCCCAGGAAAGCCAAACAAACATTAGCAGGAGACAGGACTGGAGACAAGAATTCTTGGGATATAGCTCAGCCCAGGACTGGTGCCCCAGTCCAGGCTCGGGTGGGCTTACAAACATAAGGCTGGGGTTGCTGGGTGAAGGTTTCTGGAAGAGCCCCATGGCTCGAACAGCACTTTTTCTTGCTTTTCCTGCAGAGCAGATTTCACTTCCCACTTCAGCTCATCAGGCTCCCTTGTGCTGCTTCTCTCTTAGGTCAGCTTTGATTCCTTGCTCTTTCTTGGCTCCTGTTCTACTTCCAAAATTGATTTTCCAAGCCTTCACAGGTATGATTACATGGCTGTGAAGTTAATGAATGTTTGTAGGTTATTGTTGTGGTTATTGCATTCATTTATTATTTTAGAAGTAATCTGTATTTGATAAGAATGCCTGTGAAGTGTTAGTCTGAACTAGAGCTTGTAAAAAAAAATCTAGTACATCAGTTCAACACTGACTGAAGATCATGATCTTTAAAGACAGTAAAATGAAATGCCATGGTCTCTTCATGGTGTCAGTTCAAAGGAAAAATAAGCAGTCATAATTCTTTAAACATTTTTCCAATAAAATTTTCTCCTTCAGAGGAAGTTTTTGTGGGGCTTCCTATGGAAGGAAGTGGCCACAGAGTAAGTTCTCAGTCTTCTAATATTGAGACAGCCATGCCCTCCAGATAACACAGACTTCTCCTACAAACAATGAACGAACAGGGAGCACATTGTTTGCAACTGATATGAGCTGCCACTAAGACAAATAGGAGTCAAATGATCTTTTATTTTTCAGGAAACAGAATTTCTCAGATCACTGTGATCCTCTTCCTCCTCTATATTTAGCATTTGAAATTCTGTAATTGAATTTAAAATTAAGATTTTAAAATAGTAAGTGGGTGTGTATTGGACATATGTGCTATAATCTTGGAGCGGTAATTTAGGAGCTGAAATATTAAAGCATCAGAGATTGCTGTTTTAGGTAAATGACCTCGTGTCTAACACTGGATGGCACTGAAGTACACACTATGGAGCCAAGAAGGGTACAGGAAATGGCTAAGTTCCATTACAAAGCTTCATTTTGCATGGAACTAACTGGATAAGGGGTTTTCATGGTATTAACCTCTCCCAAAATAGTATCTCTTTAAGGTGCTATGCAAAGAGGATTTATAAGTCATCTGTGAGGTCTGATTCAGAATTAATCTTGGCATTATGACAGAAACTTAGCAGATACTTGATATAGTGATAATTTTAAAATTTATATTGAGACTTCAAGGCAGAGTGCAAACTCTATCCTGACACAATGTGGGCCAAGTTTCTGTCTGGTTTCATGTGAAGCTGGCTCACCTCCTGACTGACATATGCAGTTTGCTGAGAGTTGAATATATGCCCTCTATTTAAGAGGGATATTTCAATGTTCATTAATATGAAGGATTTGCAGTGGCGCAACTCAGATGAGGAAGGGAACTGAGCATGTGCTGAATTTTAAGCACACTAGAAGTCCTCTGGGTATTAAATAGCCTCTTACTTCAGTGCTGACCATGTCAGAAGAATGAAGAACGAAGAATGATGCTGCAATGCAAGCATCAAATGACTGTCAAGGTCTCCTTCCTGCCTTCTTGTATCTGCACCTACTCTGTGTTCTGGAGAAGAAAAGTCTCAAAACATTCCATTTTGGGGTAATTTTGAAGAAATCATGTAGCCTGAATTTTAAGTTTTGCATTTTTCTTACTCTTAGAATTTCTTCAGAAGTCTTGTGTTTAGCAGAGCAATAAAAGGGCAGGATCCCTCCTATTTCGTTCATGTCAAAGACCTTGTCAAGTCCCTTGTTTGTTATGACACAGAGGCTGTCTGCAGGAGTTGGGCTGCTTTCTGCATGTAATTCCCTTTAAAAAAAGAAAGTAATATTTCTTGATGTTGCAAGGAATACAAGTATTTTCCTTGTTTCATTGTTCTTTTTGAAACCATAATGATTCATTTCTACTCTTGTCCTTAACTGTGTGCTGTTAGTTTTGATGCTTGTACTGCCTTGGAATATGATCCTATATTTTGTCAGAGACACATAAAGTATCAGAGACTTCTCAGTTCATTAAAAAACTCCTTTTCCTCAAACAGTAAAAACATAACCCAGTAAACATAACCCAATAATAATATTAAGAATATAATTTTTGTAGCAGTCCTTACCTGAATGAGGTCTCTCAGGGTCCTGTATATGCAAAGTTTATTTTTCAGCAACTTTTTGGTGGCATCCAAAACACCTTCTTAGTTATGACTTCGAACTGGAGGATGTTCTGTATTGGTGACATAAACTAATCAGAGCCTGATTTTGACACCTTTGTCGACAAATTACTGACATCAGCAAGTTTTTATCTTGTTGTGTTGATGGAGACTGGAACATGGCAGCAGCATCTGGAGCCACACCAGCATCAGCATCTGGCTAGTAATTAATATTTAAACTCAATGAGTAAAGCCAACACACAGATGAGCAGTAGTAGAAGATCTAGTAGTATTTATGTCTTACATCCAAAAGCTGAAATTTGGAGACAGGACTACTGTGTCCATGCAGAGGTATGGAATGAGTTACTCATGGTCCAAGACTGACATAAAAACCAGAACTGTGTTTTCCAGTGCTGCGTTTTCCAGTGCTGCACCACACCAACCACAGATCATAATAAAATATGACAGCCTGTGGAGTTCCTCTTTCCAATGGGCACCCACGCTGCTTTTCCTACATTTTAATTCTCCTGTCATGCTGTGCTGTTGCAGTCTCCCGTGCTGGTAGGTTGTATGTTATATACCTCATCTAGAAGACTAGAGATTCTGTTTTGAATCTCTGATCAAAGAACTGGAAGTCTGTGCAGATACTGTGATAAGGATGGGAAAACTGTCCAACAAGGAGATAAACTTAGAAGCACTTTTTAGTAGTTAAGAATTTGTTTCTTACAAGCAGTTTCAAGAAAAAAAGCACACTAATATAGAATATAGTTTTTAAAAACATGTTTAAATAATTCATAAAATGAGATGTAAACCTGTCATAACATATTTCTTAGATCATCCAGTAATAAATTCTAACATCAATGACTCATTCCTTCACTACCTATTCCCTCAAAACTTTTACAAAGATTTTGTGACAGGGACAAGTAATGGCTATTTACTTTCAAGCTCTATTCTTCTGAAACCTGCCGACTGAAAAAAAAGTAATACTCATTGTTCTTGAGTGTGGTTCCTTGCTGCATAATATTTGTTCATAGTGTGTGAAATGCCACACACATAAAGCAAAATATATATACCCCTCGTTATGGTCTGTAGTTTGAAGTCATAAATCCTGGAACACTGCTAAAAATACAGTGACTTTCCAATGAGTAAATAAAAAGTGTCTCACCTTTGCATTAGCTGCTGATGTCCCTAAGTAAACAATCACTTGGTCTAAAAGGAAGTGTAGATGGATAGAAAAACAAGCCTTCCTTCTTGTGAAATATCCAAAGGCACTTACTTTCCAGGGGTTACACAGAAGCCTATCAACCTAGGGAAAGGAAAATAAATCAATTGTAACATGTCTATAGATTGTCCCACAAAATAATCCTGATCGATGCTCATGAAATTTTCAGTATAGTTCAGCCCTGAGAAGCCTTATATTGTTTCTGACATTGCAGTGGTTTATATATCATTTTTATTGGCTTAATGAAATATACATGTGTACCTTCTTCCTTGTCTGCCCTTGACTCTTCCTAATGAGCTCATCTTTTTGTAGCCTTCATTTGCCATAACAACCACCTTCAAGCAAAAGGAACAACATAAATAATTTGCTAACTACTGGGAGTTCAGCTTGATATTAAGATGTATTCTAGGTATTATATATATTCTTGGCTTCATACAGTCGCCCATTCAAGCTATCTGTCCTAACTCTGTTTATGAAAAAATCGGATTTCATTGATAAACAAAAATTCTTAGATAAAATTTTTTGACCACAATTATGCTGATCATCTTATTATTTACTACTTACTAGTATTTATATGAAAATTTTGTAACCCACTGTAAACCCAAGAGAACAATCAGCAAGAAGAGGCAGTTTTTAATGAAGAACAGGACTAAGCTTTAGGTTAGGACCTACTTTTAGGTTAGGTTTAGCTTTAGGACTAAGCTTTGATTCCTAATCAATCTCAAGTCACAGGATAAATGATTGAGTTCGTTTCAAATATGGGATATTGCTGAGGTCTTTGAATTTAGGGAACAGTTTATGACCCAAAAGCAGCAGTGTATACCTTGCTGGTTGTTCAACCCACAAATTATGTTCATTGACACCATGGTTTTGATACCAGTGATACCAGAAGGGGAAAGTGCAAAGAACAGAATTAATTTATTTAAATTCTGATGGTATTGCTACATCAGGATAAACTCATCACTGTATTTTATTTGCCTTCCTTACCATACTTTCTGTTTTGCTGTGACACTGTTTTTGCCTCCAGTGTCTGATGCATAAGTGCCACAATTGCACAGCCTTATTTCATTGACAGAACTCATCTGAACACATATTTGTGCAGTGAACATGCTTTGCTGATATTTCTAAACTTATGAATTTTATTTCTTGGTTGGTTTTCTTGGCTAGTAGGAGTTGAGAGAGAGAGAAGGAGGAGGAGGAACTTGAGGCATTTGTCTTCCCAAGTAACTGCTAAATGTGATGGGGCCCTGCTCTCCTGGAGATGGCTGGATACCTGCCTGCCCATGGGAAGCAGTGAATAAATTCCTTGTTTTGATTTGCTTGTGTGAACAGCTTTTGCTTTACCTATTAAACTGCCTTTATCTCAACCCATGAGTTTTCTCATTTTTACTCTTCTGATTCTCTCCCTCATGCCCCCAGGGTGGTAGTGAGCGAGCAGCAGCTTGGGACTCAGCTGCCCCCCAGGGTTAGACTTGGCACCTGTCTTCTTCAGATATTGTTTCTTGTCATAGTGGATGCTCAGTTACAGAGTGCTGTGAACTCTTGCGTGGCTTCCTTACAGACTCCGACTTCCTGTCCCTGACAATGTCTTATTGTTCTGTCAGAAATTCATTGTGTTCTCCCCACCTCGCCTGATCTGTGACGTCTCTGAACTTCTTGTCCCAGAACCTGCTCCTGACCTGCTCTCTCAATAGGTGTTCAGTCCTTCAAAATCATAAGACTGTTTCATTTTTAATGAGGTGAGCTACATGCTCTTTTTTGCACTTTCCTTAAAATAGAACTATTTTCTTACATTTCACTTTTTGTAGGGAGTGCTATTCTCTCTGGTTTCATAGAATTCAGTTACCATTGCTCAACAACTAAAAAGCATTTAATTTATCATGTGCTTCAACCCCAAATATCATCCTTTATTCTGCTTGCAAAGTGAGTTTTTTGTTTAAAATTTTTCCAATACCCTTGTCTGTGGCCCCAAAGTCTGTACTCATCTGTACAGATTTAAACTATATTTGGGCTTTTAGCTGCTCCATCTTTCCCATTATGGTTTCTTTCCTCTGTAAGTGATGGCCAGGCCCTGTGGTTTTACAGTCTCCCTAAACCAACAGAATGACTGGCTGCCATTAAAGGTAATGATCTCGCCATTACTCCCTGCTTTGGCTGCACGTCCTGCTACTGTCTATGGGCTGGTGATAGCAGCTATCTAGATAAATGAAAACTCGACCTTTTTTCTTTCCTTTGGCTACTTTTCAGCTATGCCAGTTTCCTGATCCAGACTGTTGCAGAGATGCAGAAATCCAGCCTGTCATGGCATGGAGGAGAAAGGAGGGAAGGCAGAAAAACCACAGGCTTGGGGAGGAGGAAGAAGTGGCAGAAACTTTATCCTTATGTCTTAATCTAATTTTAATCTTAATGTAATATTGAGATTTTAAATTCAGGTTCTCCTGTGTGGCAAGAATGAGGATATGGGCCAGATTCTTTTGACAACAGATGTAAAATCCCTTTTGATTTAAATATAACAAAGATTTCACTTCGGGCAACACAGAAATCAAAGTAGTCCTTGTTGGTTGTTGTGTGCCTAACATCTTTCAATCTGTTTAAGCATGTTTAGACCACTGGGGTAGGAGAAAATCCTGAAAGCAGAATTTGTGGCAACCTGTAGAAAATTAATTCGTTTGTATATGACATGGACACAGTAGTACAGGCACACTGGATAGTCCCATTGTTACAATATTGAGCTTTACAAACACAGTTCTCAGTTTAGCCTTTGGGTCTATGGGTGGTTCTACCTCTGGTTCTGACCTTGTAGCTATGTCTACACTGCAGATTTTGTAGGTCACCTCCCAGCAGTGTAATGGTGTGGTGGGTTGACTCTGGGTGGCTATCAGGTGCCCTCTGAAGTGGCTGCATCACTCCCCCTCCTCAGCTGGACAGAAGAGAGAAAATATAATTAAAGTCTCATGGATGGGGATCAGGATGGAAAGAGATCACTCACCAATTACTGTCACAGGCAAAATAGGCTCAGCTTAGGGAAACTGACTTAATTTATCGTCAATCAAGTCAGAGTAGGAATAAAAACAAATCTTAAAACTCCTTCACCCCATCCCTCCCAGGCTCAACTTTTCTTCAGATTTTCTCTACCTCCTCCTCAACAGCAGCACAGGTGCTCTGGAAATGGAGGTTGCAGTTAGTTCAAAACTCATCTGTACTGCTCCTTCCTCTTCAGTCTCTTGCCTTGCTCCAGTGTGGTGTCCTTCCCATGGGAGACATGAACTCTATGAACTTCTCCAACATGGATCCTTACCACAGGCTGCAGTTCCTCACCAGCTACTCAGTGTGTCCCTCATGGTTTGGCATCCTTCAGGAACAGGCTGCTCCAGCGTGGGTTCCCTGCAGGGTCAACACTCCTGCCAGAAAACCTACTCCAGCATGGGCTCCTTTCCATGGGGTCACAGCTTTGTTTGGGCACCTGCCTGCTCCGGAGTGGGATTTTCCATGGGCTGTAGCTGGGTATATGCTCCATCCTGGACCAACATGGGCTGCAGGGGCACAGCTGCCTCATCACGCTCTGCACTACGGACTGCAAGAGAACCTCAGCTCTGGTGCCTGGAGCACCTCCTCCCCCTTTTCTCCACTGACTTTGGTGTCTGCATGGCTGCTTGTCTCACATGCTCTCACTCCTCTCTCCAGCTGCAGTTGCTGTTGCACAGTTTGATTTCACTCCCTGCCCTGCTCCCCCTCACCCCACTTAAACAAGTGATCCGAGGTGCGCTGCCACTGTCACCAGTGGGCTGGCACTGGCTCTGTCAGACATAGGGACAGGTGCTGGCAACTTCTCAAAAAGTCGCCCCCTGTGAACCCCTCACAACCAAAACCTTGCCATGCAAACCCAAAACAAATGGCAAAGGTTTAGCAGGAGCATCACAAAACTTTTCATGTGCCTTCTGCAAGTGTACCATCCCGAAGAAATGCCCTGTGAGGTCCTAATTCACAAAAGAAAAAATCAGTCTTAAATTCAATAGGAAAATTGTTGTCTCCAGGAAGTTTTGTATTAAGTAGCACTCAAAGTGCAGTTTCAGTAAGTGCTTAAAATAGTGTCTGTATCATCTCATTAAAAAAACCCCCAAAACAAATGCAAGAACAAAAAAAACCAACAAAACCCCACTTCTGTTACAGCAATGTTAAAAACTACTTTGTGACACAGAGTTTCAAAATGTTTTACTCTACCAAGACAAAAAAAAAATTGTTTGTGTTTGAAGAACTTTTCTTCCTTTCAGATCAGTTTTCAAAACACCTAAATAATAGTGCATCAGTTTGGTTTTCTTTTTTCCTGGAGAAAGACATTGGAGTGCCAGGGATGTATGAAGAGTTCACACCCTCCACTATAAAGATCATGACACAAAGAAGGAGTGTACCTTTGGGTTAGCTAATGATGTTGTAACTGCTCTTAACTCACCCAGCTGTTTTAATTTGAAATCTGAACACAGGACACTGCTGCAGAATTTGTAAATATACACGGAATAGAAATGACGGAAAACTTTATATAATTGTTTAAAAAGGCAAATCCAAATGTTTTCTTTCTCTCTCTCTGTCTGAAAAGCAAAGGTGCTTATCCACTAATAACTAGATCATAAAGGATTCAAAGCTGGCAAACGGATTTTTCTGTTGTGCTCAGTTTTCTCTCTGGAAACTTCACTGCACTAATCAAAGAGGAGACACTTTGGAAACCATCCAATAGTTCTGTCTTCTGTTTGGAAATTACTAACTTTTACAGAGATAATATACTATTTCTTATATTAAGGAACCATTTTGCAGTATTCAAAATCACTCACTAATCTTTCTCTCATCCAAAAGTAAGGCAATATGTGAATTTCCTTGTATCTGAACATAATTCTCCATACATTGGCTTTTATAATTAGAATAAAAAAATATGTTGGAAACCATACATGAAAATTTTACTCATGAGATGAATGAGACCAGACACCATAGTAATCCACTTCTTTTAGATGATAATGTGTTTGGTGTCACTAATCTCACTGCTTTATCTCTCAAGGAACCCATAAATACAGGGCATTATTTTTAAGAAGTTTGTTTGATGACTTGGACATTCATTTTTGTAGTTTCCTTCCTATCTACCATGAGAAAGTGGTATCATCCCAGGAAGGTAACTTCCTACTGCATCCTTGTGACTGACAGGAAAGAAACAGAAAGATCAAAGATAGCATACAGATGAAGTAAAATCTAACATGTAAATTGGAGCACAAAACAGCTGTCAAGAGGAATCAAGACAAAAGTGTAACAATGCACCAAAAACATAAAATATGCAGGGAAAGAATGATTATGAAAGAACAAGAAGAAAAAGTAAGAAAATAGTTTAATGAATGAGGGTCAGGAGGAAATACACAAGGGAAAACATATTTCATGGTTGTGAATTTGTCAATGACAGCTTTGAAAATGTATGTGAAAGACTGTTCCTCGAATGATTAATACAAGTTGGGTATCTGATATGATGTACATTTTTAGCCTCTTTCTACAGTGGCATAACTGAAACTATCTAAACATGTGATAAAAGTAATCTTAAAAATAATATAGCAGACAGATCACACAGAATAGGAATTGGGAAGATTTGGATTTGGGGCTTTTTGTAAGTACTCCATGGAATAACAATTGTGCTTGGTGTTTTCCCATATGCTATGAATAACTTCTGAAAGCATGATGTTGAGTTTTTGGAAGTGATCTAAAATAAGGGTTTGTTAATAGCTGTTAGAACAAAGCTGCAAAATTTTTAGCCTAATATTTTTTGAGCACAGAATTGCAATACACAGTTTCAGTACTTATTTCTCTGTGGCAGTTGTTCTATACTGTTTTTTGCTTTCTAAACATGTCTACTAATTGTGATGATATGAGAGTCTAATGCACTAAGATTTTTTTACTGTTAATGCTAAACCACTGACCTTAAGCAGCTTGAACTGACGATATTTATAGTTTGGCATTGTCTGAAGTCTTGGATGTTGAATGGGAAAGCAGTAAGTGCTCCCTTCAATTGTTCATTTCTGACTGTCAGCTTAGACTCTCGGCATTCCATCAACATCTGGGAGCAGGTGGCCTGTTTTGTCTTGTATTCATTAACATTGCTGAAGTATTTAAAATTACATTAGTGAGAATGGTCTGATGACAGCACTGTGCTACATGACTCATGGTCCAGGGTCAGTTTCCAATTTTAAAGCATTATGACAGAGGCGGGGTAGGGCAGTACCACTTTGAGCAGTGCTGGAGACCCTAGGGGGTTCTAAAAGACCAAACAACAGATGGAACGCAGCATTTAAGCACTTATCTTTGTAGCAGGCCTAAGGCAAGTCTTCTTGTTCTTTGTCATTGTTCTTCTTCAGAAGAAAATAAAGAATTAGTTTTTAATGCTTGAATGAATTTATTGCAGAATCTGCAGGATCTGCCTTTTTTTGGTTTGGTTCGATTTTGATTTTTGGGTTTTTTTTAATTTAACTTCATGAAGCCAAATGAAATTTTAGGAGATAAAAGTGACTCTGCACAGCTTCTCTCTCCTTTACAGCAGGTCTGACTTTCTCATGAATCTTAAAATTTAGTTTTCAAATGAAACTGTGCACAAAAATAGGGATTCTTAAAATGGATCTTAATTTTAATATGGATGTTTAATTTAAGAAGTATAGATCAAGAAGTAGTAGAAGTAGAGTCCAGGGCAGAATGTCAGTAATACATTTTAGTTAATGTGCTGAGCAAGGACTGCACCCCTGAAAGTTTAACATCATCTTTTAGAAGGTCCTTCAACTCTGCAGGGAAAGATATTCCCTTATATTGGATGTCCAGACTGGCATACTTGGAAAAAGAAGCCTTCTGCACAAAGTTATGGACACTTTAGATGTACCAAAACCCTGCCTGATTTTCTCAATGTTATCCACTGTTCTAACAACCTACCTATAAAATATGGTCTGTGTGCATTTCGACAAAATATTATAGGTACTTAATTAAATAGTGCCCACTTTTGCTGTTTGCGTACACATCTTGTCGAAGTCTCACTGGGACTCGAGCAAAGCATGGCTCTCTCTGTTTGTTTAACTGGGAGGGGAGATACCTTCCATGCTAACCAGATCTCTCTTTCCTTCTTTTAGTTTACCTTCCTCACTCCCACATAGTATTTCCTTTAGAAAATATTTTCCAAATATTTCCCAGAAAAATCATTATTTAAAAATGCTGAGTGTTTATACCAGCACATTTTTTATTGATTTTGAGGTGTTGTTTTGGCAGTTTAGCAAAACCTCAGTGTAAAGTGCTGCTATATATAAAAGACAAATTGACTGATTGCAGTGAATGTGGCATTGCTGGCAAAGAGGTTATGTTGCAAACATAACAAACCCAAAAATGATCTTTTTTTCAAGCCATAAGGAAAAGACATGATCAGAAAGAGATTTTTGCCTCCAAAAGTATCATAAATTTTTAAGCTATTGTCTTATTTCAAGAGTTTTTCTTCTAGAAAGCAACCTTCAAGGCTTGCCTCTCTAAACTTGCTATTCGACAAAAAATAAAGGTCACTTATAAGTTAAAAAACATCAAACAAGTTAGTTTTTCAACAAGTAGCTGCAGTCTTCAAATGGGAAATTATGAAGAGGATCTGAAATAGATGCACACTAAAAAAAAGAAAGACGTATTAATGAAAAAGGGAGAGGAAATTTCAGATTACAAGGATTTTCCAAATATTACAAAATAGGCAACTCAAATTAAAAGGCTTCTGCCTCTAACTATTTCTATAATTAGCTCTTTAGTCTCTCTTTTTCCCATCCATCATTATAAGGTTTTCAGGCTATTTTTGTAATGAATTAAATAATCTCTTTATAGCAGTTTTCAGAGTCTCTCTAGGGAAAAAGTAGCTTTGGGAAAATCCTGTGGATTTACCAGGTAAGCTGTGAGTTCTGTGTCTTGAAAACCTAATATTATCTGCTATGTGAGTGTCCATGACTGGCTTAATTATACAACCTTCAGTTAGTAAGAAGTGGAAATATCTATATCTGTCCTGTTGTGAAAAATCTGTCTTCTGCATGTCTTTTGTATTTTTAATACAATAAACAAATATACTTCCCTCCCTCTACCTATGCAGTCTTCTCTTCTACTCTGTCCTCAGCAATATTATTGCCCCCTAATTTTAGGCATTTACTTACTAAAGAGTCCACATCTAAGGTGACAATCTGGTTATCTTTTAGAGACCCTTGACAGAATGGAAGGCAATCCTGTCATCTGAAAACAGACAGATGAGTCAGCTAACTTCTGCTTTAGAAGTAGATCTATCTCTTTGTTAATTAAATAGAGAGATACAGAGATAGCTCAGATGAACCCTCAGTGAGTTTGTAGAGGACACCAAGCTGAATGATGTAGTTGATACTTTAGAGGGAAGAGATGCCATATAGGTGCACAGTGACGGGCTTGAGAGGTGGGCCCGTGTGAACCTCATGGAGTTCAACAAATACAACAGTAAGAAACTGCACCTGGTTTGGGGCAAACCCAAAATTTAATTAAGACTGGAAAATGAGTGGGTTGAGAGAAGCACTGCAGAGAAGGACTTGGGGTATTGATGGACACAAAACTGAGTACGGACTGTGCATGTGCACTCAGCGCAGAAAGCCAGCCGTGTCCTGGGCTGCATCCAAAACAGCGTGGCCAGCAGGGAGACAGAGTGGATTCTGCCCCTCTGCTCCACTCTGGGGAGACTCCACCTGGAGCAGTCTCTTCATTCAGCTCTGGCGCCTCTGGCATGAAAAGGACATGGACCTGTTGGAGAGCATACAGAGGAGAGCCACCAAGCTGACTGGAATGCCCCTCCTATGAGGAGAGGCTGAGAGAGTTGGAATTGTTCAGCCCAGGGAACAGAAGGCTCCATGGAGACCTTATAGCAGCTTTCCAGTTCCTGAAGGGGGCTTACAAGAGAGCTGGGAGAGACTTTTCACAAGGGCATGTAGTGATAGGACAAGGGGGAATAGCTGGTGTAGATTAGAGGTTAGGGAGAAATTCTTTGCCGTGAGAGTTGTGAGGCACTGGAACAGGTTTCCCAGAGAAGCTGTGGATGTCCATCCCTGGCAGTGTTAAAGGGCAGGCTGGATGGCGCTCTGAGCAACTCAATCTAGGGAAAGGTGTCCCTGTCCATGGCAGGGGTTGGAANTTTGGAACGAGATGATCTTTAAAGTTCTTTCCAACCCATTCTATGATTCTATATCTCTCCTGTATATATCTAAAGCTGGGTGAGAAGAGTGTTATTCCTCAATATTTACAATTTTTTTTTTCTTGTTTTCAATGCAATTTGCTTACAGGAATTGAGAAAGTTAATTTTGTTCAAAGTTCATTTTGCTCCACCTTAGGGGCCTCCATAGCCTCCTATACTGCAGCACTTTGATGTAAATCAGAGCTGTACTAACAATATAATGTGGATTTAGCTTTGTGACATCACACTTGAACACAAAGTAGAGGAAGGCTACTTCCATTGGAAAAACTGGGAAGATGCTTATGAATTTGCTAAGTACTGTGTCTTTAGACTGTTAAAATGCACCAATGAGGTGTAAAAGACACTTTTTTTGCCTTTTTTTTTTTTTTGGTGCAAGGAGTAGTGGTTCAAATATTGCATACATGACTATGAAAGAACACAGAAATGTGATTACGGCATGTGAAAAAAAATGCATGGTTTTTAAATTACAGGTGGAAGTGGTCGTGAATCCCTGCAGTAGCTGGATATTAAAACTCTGGCATAAGCATATCCATGAGAACTAGCTAATTTCTGTATTGTACTCAAAAGTAGCGCAATTGCTCTCTGGGATAAAGGTGACTGTTGTGGGTGTATATGTTGGAGATAGAACTGGAAACAAAGCATCTAACTTTTGGCTAAAATCTGAACAGGAGTGAATGAAATGAGCTAGCCAGTGCTTCAAAGAAACCATGTGTCACAGAATCACAGAGATGATGTAATATTATAAAGTATTGTCTGGGCAATACTGATGACCCCTTTAGGCTCCTCAGAAAAGGGCGGGTTGAGGAGTTTGAACAGTGCTCAAGATTCATTCTTTTCTGATTGATATTCTGCTCCCACTTCTTGTGGGACATTTACATTTATTGCATTTCTAAATTCTAAAAGGCTAAAGACTGAAGCCTTTCTAAAAAAATACTGTGTTCTGACAGGAATCTGCTGCCTGCTTTTATGATGCTCTGTCATGCCTACAATGCAATGCAAGCTTTGAAGAAGCACACAGGAACTTCACCCATTTCACCCTGCCTTGCCTTCTGAGGTTGCATTGAGTCCCTCATGCAGGCATAGAAAAGGTTATGGAAAAATACAGCTTGATAATCCCACAACATTTTTGTGAGTTACTTCATCACATTTTTGGGGAAAATGCCTGAGAGGCCCTGCAGCAAAGAAGCAGAAGCTATGGAGAAGAGACAAGTAATCTTTGTTTCTGCAGTGTAAGACCAGAACTGGTTTTGGGGTTTTTTATAGTCAGTGGAGCAGGGGGACTTGTTTGTTATCTATTTTGTTTTTGTAGAAGCAGAAAAATTAATTCCTTTTTCTTTTCTCTCTAGTTTAAGCCTTGAAATTAGTCCAAACTGTGATTCCTAATCAATTAAAATATGCCAATTTCATTAATTTTATGACTTCACTTTAGCCACTGAAGAGGCTTTGGCAGTCAATTCCTCACTTTCTGTACAAACTCTGTTATAACTCAATCCCAGTCACACAAATGATGGACAAAAACAGGATTCCTACATGGGAATTCTGAAAGCCCTTCTTGTGTCGGGAAGAGATGGAATATGAATCATCTTGATAACTGAGAGAAGCCACCGGTTACTTAATTAATAGAAAGCAATCTACAAAGTGAAAGCTGCGTGGGTGATGCCAAGCTGTGGCTTGGATGCTCTCCCTGTTTCAGCTTCTCTTACAGAGTGAGGGGATGGAAACACAGGACTGGGAACCTGGGACATTCTATGCTCATATTAACTCTGGTGCCTGTACAGTAGCAAACCTGGTGAGTGTAGAACAGTCCACTTAACGAGGGCATGATATATGCTGAATAACAAAGGCTTCTTTCTTTCCAGCTTGAGCACCAAGGCTAGAGAACTCAAGGCACATATGTTTGTGATTGAGGTCCCTGGCTCAGTGCAGTGGAAAGAAAAACAAACAAACAACATGAACTCAGAATGGAGGGAGAGGGATTTGGATGTTTCATTCACATAAACATCCAAAGCAACAGGTCAAAATCAAGATGTTCAAGGATCATCTTATTTCATCTGAAGCATTTGAGTGCACCAATCACTCTTGCATTATTTATTTTGTCCTTTGTCTGGCCTTTTTGATCCATTCAAAAGTCTCAGAAATTATCTTTCTGCAATTAGGTCAAACCCATGTTAATATTCAAGCTTGTGGAGCCATGGACTTGCTTTAGTATCTTACCATTATTCTTTCAATAAGGACCACTGGGAATAGGTTACAATATCTGTGAACTTCGTTGCTAATCTCTGTCAAGAGTGGCAGATAATTCTTCTCAGTACACCAAATAGGCACAGATGGGGTAGCCCCTAAACCCCTGGACAGCAACATGAACAACTGGGCACAAGATTTACAGTTATTGGATGTTCAATAGTACAGAAAGAACAGTTGGTGCCCAAACTTCACACAGATTTATGGTAATTGGAAGACAAATATCTGGGCAAGAAATTGTTATGACAGAGGTTAAGAGTTAATGGCACATCACTGAGCCAGAATTCACTACTTCAATGACTGCTGCAAACCTGGAAGATCTGTTTGTTCTTTGAAGCTCATATTCTAATATAATTTGTTATGAAACTTTGGCTGTTTCATGCTGACTGCACTGGTAATTTGAATTTCTGAATATTATTTGCACTGTAATGAAGTCCCTAAAAAACGGTACATTTAAGTTTCTGCAGTTTCATCTAGTATTTCCCTCCCAACACATCTCCCAGCATAACTTGTCTGTAATGTTTTGTCCTTACTAAACAACCTATGATTCCACAAAAGAAAAGAAATTTGAAAAGTGAGCAGAATCATAAAATCATAGAATGGTTTGGAATGGGAAGGACCTTAAAGATCATCTAGTTCTGTCTCGGTTTGAGACAAGTTTAGGCGGAAACACTCTGGAAGGAATGTCTCTTCCCCAGAAGGCAGGTTTCAGCACCCCCTCCCCCACCAATATGAAAGGAATTTCTTGGATGAAAGTGAAAAAAACTATTTGTTTAACAAGCAGACTGCCGGCAAGGCACAGGAAACAAATGAGTTATGTTACATAATAAACCTCCTTGATGCAGAGAAAGCTGGTGGATTTAAAGTTCTCTTCTGTAGCTGGCTCGGCCCCTCCCGAGGCC
>VWZW01004127.1:226602-278974 GCA_013397115.1 Edolisoma coerulescens
CGGTGGCCGGGCTAAAGAAGCAGTTCCACAAAGCCACACAGGTACGGCGCCCTCTCCCGCGGCTGCGCCCGGCGTGTGCGTGGGCAAGCACGGGTGTGCGCTGTGCGGGGCCGTGCGCGGGTCTCCATTCGAGTGAGTGCAGCGTGAGTGGTTTTGCGCGGGGGTGCGCGATGAGTGAGCGTGCGAGGGGCCGTGTGTCCGCACGGGTGTGCGCGGTGCGCGCAGGGATGTGCGCGGTGCGTGGATGTGCAGGGGGGCGGTGGGTCTGCAGGGGTCTCCATCTGCGGAGAGCCAGGACTTGCGGGGCCGCCGCGCCTCCCCCGCCCGGCCCCGGCCGCGTTGCGGCAGCGGGCAGGGGCTCCCGGAGTGCGGGAGTAGCTCTTGGGCTGCCTTGTCCTCCCCGCTTGGAGCCCCCGGGGGCAGCTGCTGGAGCAAACACCGCCGTGAGCTCGGACCTTCCCTACCGAGGTCTATGCACCATGTTTCCATCGGCGTTGTTTTAGCCTGACTTTGGGAAAACAGCAGTAAACATGACCTTTTTGTTTCGTGGGTCTAGACTACAGCTGAAATCCAAGTAATGAGGTTTGCTTCTGTTGCTTTAGGCATGGTGTGATATTGCAGGAAGGTCAGGGTGAGTGTTTTACCAGTAGTTGAGTTGTTTCATAATACAAAATATGTGTGTTACAGTCTGCAAGGGTACAATTTCTGACTCAGTGTGCTTTGGGGCTAAACCTAAAATGGTTTCATAGAAGTCAGAGGAATTGCTTTGGATCTAGAGATCTGACACAAAGACCCGTGCCTTTTTTTTTTTTCTTTTTTTTTTTTTCTTTTTCCTGCTGGTTTGTAACTAAATACAAAATCTCCAGTTATTTCCTACTACTTGCCATTGCAGGCATCTTCAGGTAGGAGTCTTGCTCACTTGCAAGCACCCTGTAGATGCAGACACACAAGATACATTCAGCTGTTAGACTTTTCAATGCCCATGTATTTCCCTTTCTCATGCATCTTATCTCTTGTGCACTATGGGGAAGTGTTCCCTGAAAGAATGATCCTTAATCCAAGTATTCATCCAAATTCTGATTTTCCTTACCTTGGAGTTTCACCAGTACACATTGTAACTCTGAATGCAGTGGGTTATGTCAAGTCCTGCCTGGGTGCATGCAGACATTGAATAACACTGTGTCTCACCTTTCATGCCACATTGTGCTGCATCATTGGTAAAATAAGCCCCGCAAGAAAACGGCTGCACTCAAAACAGATGCCGCAAGGAGCAGGTGAGGGTGCCTGAGCCCATCCAGCAGCGCCCATCTGCTGCTTCTACTTTGTTGTTTCTTCCCCTGCTGTCTATGGTGCTATGAGAAGCCCAGGAATCATTACTGCAATGAATTCTGGTACTGCAAATAAGAATTTCAGTATCTGTGCGATCCGTGTTTAAGAAGCAGGCAGGCTGAAGTTCACTTTTTAGTACTAGAAGTCTCAGTTCTCCATTATTGTAAGTTAATGAGAATGCATCTGCAGCAGCAGAGGTAAACATCTTTTTTTGAGGGAGCATGGTGTGAAAGGTCTGTGCATGCTGTTTGGTCCTTCAGATGACACCTCACACTGATTGTCAGCAGTACTGTCATTTAGAAGGAGGGAAGAGTTTTAGCTGTCTGGAACTGAAATATTAAGTCTCTGATGCCAGATTTAGCAGCCTGACATCTGATGACCCAGGGATTTTTGGCCCCAGCCTTGACTTTCACAGTTTGTTTTCATGAAGGCCATGAAGACACATTTATGTATGAGAATGACTCACAAGTATGTTGAAGATGGATCTGTTTATTGGTTTGTTTGCATTATGAGTGAGAAATCTGCGATGTAGTTGTGCTGACCTTGCTGTAGGGAGTAATCCTTTTGACTAGCGATTAAACCCCAGGTGAAATACAGATTGACATTGCTGGCATGAATGAAGCTTTCCAGACAGGAGCAGACAAACAGGAAGTTTTAAAAATTCTAAATTATTGATTGGGTTCTTACTCATGTTTATATATATGATGTGCTGTTTTAATAGAGTCCTAAGTCATATCAAGAACACATCGGGATTGTTTTATACAATGTAAACATTTTGTTTTATGTCATTTATTGTTTTCTGGCTTGTAAAATGTCAAACTAACCTGCATGAAGTACTACCAGTTCAACCGTGCTGAAGAGCTTAATGCCTGTCAAATTTCATGGACCGACTGCAACAGCAGCGAGTCATTGAAGAGCAGGAGGATACTTTGCACCCTCTGGAATGAGTCGTGTATTCACCCTTTTGCCTTTCAGCAAAACTAATGGGTTTACCTCTGTGCAGCAGAGAAATAAAGTTTAGAGAAATCTCCTGAGTTTGTAAAAGCAGGGTGAATCTGGAAGTCCTGATGTTAATACAGACTTGGGAGATGTTAGACTGACTGGTGTGGAGCAAGTTAGATTACTCATTTACTTCTAATATCCACCTAAGAAGGAGAAATAACCCTATTTGAATGTTAACATGGTGCTGCAATCTATCATACGCCCTGAAGCTAGGATTGATCTAAAGAGTGTTTTTCCAGAAATGGGCAACAAAGTGCTGTGCCACCAAATTGTCCCTTTTTCTTAAGGCATGCAGACTCCTTTGCCAGTAGTGCTATGCCAGTGTGATCAAAAGAATATTGCTTTCAACAGGTTTATGTACAGTTTTAAAATTACCACAATCACTTTGGGTGATACAGATTTGACAGTCTGGGGCATTTAAACAGAGTTGTTTTAAAATAGCATGAGCTTTGTTTCCACATGACTGCATTCATTGCATAATATGGCTCTTGTGGGGCACAGTCAAAACTAAGCTTTCAGAAAGTAATGATTTCATAGGGAAAGAGATTAACAAAAATTCTGGGAATGCCCACATCTGATGTTCTGGAAACAGCTGAATAAATGTAACTGACATTTAAATAGCAGATTGAATGTGGTAACTTGAACCAAAAGCCTGTAATACGGTTTATTTTCTACCACTGTATTCTGCTTTTATGATACAACCTGATTAAATTTGTCTCAACACCAAGACCAAATTAACCAGTTTATACAATTTTATAGAGAAAAATGTTTGAGATTGAAAGAAACAACCTGAAGAAAGTGCTTCCTTCCACCCATTTTTGTCAGTAGCTTGTTAGATGCCCTGACTTTAGGTGGAAAGTACTGTGCTTCTGTCTTTAACAAGGTAACCTGTGAACGGCACAGTAAGAGAGTGACTGGTGGTTAATAAGAAGCAAATGAGACTCCTGCCTTGCTATGCTATCGTCCAAAAAATTCTGTGCACTTCATAGGGATTCTGTGTTGATTCACAGCCTGTCTACACAGGTTCTCTTGCAAAAAAAAGAGAGAATATTAGGGTTCATCTGTCTGAATGTTTTTTTAATTCCTTGGTCAGAAGTATGTAAAATGTTTTTCACTGGAATGTATGAAGTAATCCACTTACTAAACAAACTGCAACTAAACAATTTTTTACTCTTCTGTGTTGATATCAATATTTTCCTAAATCTCTAGCACACTCTGTATTCATAATGTTCCCGACTGTCCTGCAGTGTTGCGTGGGAGCTGTGTGTGCTTTTCCAGTGATAGGACATCACCGGTCTGTTCCAGCTGATTGTCGTTGAAGCGGGACTCATGCTGGGTCTGCTTTCCTCCTTCCATGTTTCCTCATAGCCTCACCCACCAAATAATGGTCAGTTCCTGTGTATGTAAAGGTACTTAAGGAAGTTGGTCTGGGAAGCTGGGCAGTGTTGCATTTTTCTTAGTGTAAATGCTGCGCCATGTGTCTGTCACTTATGTGGAACTTAATGAGCTCCTTTCTCATGTGGTGTGGGAACTTGTGAGCAGTCTGAGGAAAGCGGAAGGAGAGCCACTTGCAGGGTGGTGTGGCTCTGAGGATAGTGCCCAAACAGGCTGCTAGAAACCTCTGTCCGAGAGGCATTCACCGCTGGCAGTCTGTTGGTTTCTCTCAGTCTGGAGCACTACCTTTTGAGATCAAGGAAAGGGAGCAAATTTCTGATCTGGAAATAAAGACTATTTTTAGAAAAAAATACTTACTTAGCTGCAGAGGGGATTATTTCCACAGCAGGTAGGGACATTCCTTCTGTTTGTGCACTCTAACTTGATTGCCAGATACATTATTCACATTTGGCATCATTCCCATGCGTCCTTTTATTGATATTACATAATTGAAAGGGTGAAAAATTGACTTTAATCTAAATTGCCCTTTAGTTGGATACTGTCTAACCCTTCTGAGTTGTTGATGGCTTAAACAGTCTGCACCAGTTTCAAACCCTGTTTCTAAATCTAATTGGAGGAACTGCTGCTTTGTGTACTAAAAAGATCATAGCTTTTTTTTTTAAGATTTCTGAAACACCTATTACTGTAGTATCTTTCCAACTGATAGATACACTTTCCATTTTTATGTATGTATATGAAAGCTGGAGCACTGAATGACACCCATCCCTAAATTTTCTTCCAGTGATCTCTGGAGGCAAAGAATACCTGTGGATGCTGTGCTCAAAACACAGCCTGCACCAGTTTTTTGTTTCATATCTTGACTTCCATCTTAACTGGAATTATTACATAGCAAGGAAGAACTGGCTGCTTTTGGTCCCTCATGCAAAACGGTCATTAAGTTTTAAATGCGTCCTCATGACTAGCATACTGATAGATAGCACACTTCGTGAAAGTGTTGGAGCAGCATAACCAGTTTTAATTGAAGAAGATTTTGCAGAGGTTACTGTGCAGAAGATTCTTTAGTTTTACGTAGCTGTTAATTGAAAATGTAAGGGAGGTGCTGGGTTGGTCTGACATATTTCTTGTGAAGGATGGGGGATTGAGGAGCTTGAACACTGGCTGTCATGACGTAGTAGTGTACCAGTGAAGTCTTTGGCTTTGAAAAGACCAGCAGGAGAGACAGAGTTGAAAATCTGCTTTGGGGGCCCCAAGGAGCTGCTGCCGCTCTGTGTGTACATCTGAAGAGAAATTGTATGGACAGCATTTAGTGGGATGTGCCCTGATGAAGCAGATTCACGGCCCACTTATCAGTGAAAGTCTGTGGTATGTTCAGGGACAGCCAAAACATCCTTCCAACCTCTTCTCTTAGAAGTAAAAGGTCTTCCTTTTGCTGCTTTCCAGAAACTTCAGTGACTCTGGTTCTCAATTTCTTCTCATGTAGTGGCTGCTGATGGACAATGGTGGTGCTTATCTTTTCTTAAATATATGGAGATAATCAGATGAAAGAAAATCGAGCTATAGCATGGTATTACTGTGATGATATTTGCCACAGCAGAATTACCTTTCTGTCAGTGCTATCTAATCCCGCACTTAATCTTGGAGACAAAATAGCAGTGTTTTTATAATCTGAGGTTATAGCACACCACAGGAATCCATTCAATCTGTCATAGAAGTGCTGGGAGTTAAAACTATTTTTTTTTTCCTCCCAAAGTGGAGAAAAGAGAGAGAAATTGCTATTTAATGTGCTTACATTTTTCATAAGCTTTCCCTCTAAGGAGGCTCTACAGACCTGCATGGTAGAAAATGAAAAATTTGAAGTGGTTGTTTGAAATTCAGCATATTTTCAATTTGTGTGTAGATGGAAATCACTATGATGGACCTGGACAATGATTCATGGGTATGTAGTTGCACTTGATATAATAGTGATGATGCTGTTCTGTCCACAGTGGAGGACGTATATTTACAAGTAAACATCTTTCAATTTCTTTTTTCATTCTGTAGACTGAAATTGGACTGACGTAATTGTTGCAGCATCATATGGTTCACACTGAGTGCAGCAGTTTACTCTCACCTTCTTTGCCCATCATCATTCCTCTCTGAAAGGGAGTGTTACTTGATCCCAGCAAAGGTGCTGCTGAGGCAGCAGCAGTATAACCTTGTGGTTTGGTGTGATGCCAGAGGACCTTCTGAAAGAACAAGAAATTTAACCACTCATTTGGCTATTGCGCCTTTTACTGGTGGAGGGCTGGAGAATTGAATGTATGTCTATTTCAAGAGCAGATAGGTGCCGCTAGCTGGGATCCTTGTCAGCAATGATGTAGTTTTCATCAGGCTGTGTTTTGGTCCTGTGTTCCTTGGATTCGTTATCACGGTCATAAGGGAATACTGTGCTGAATCCTTTAAAGGCAGAAATTCTAAAATAGAGAAAAATATTGGCTTTCCCTCTTTTTCCCCTCAAATCTGTGGTAGCAGAACACTTGACACTGTTAAAATACTTACATTCCCCTCTGCCTCCATCATATTTTTTGTGGATTTCAGTTTGGTGTTTTTAATAACTTGTATTATTTGTATATCAATTGTTACTCTTTTTGATTGCCTAAATTCTGGTTTCCATTGGCTGCAAAAGGTCTTTAAATGTGAGAAGAGTTTATCTAACTGGTTCTGATATAGGGCTTGTTTTTCACCTTTGTGTTAGAAAATTTGGTGACTGTTGTGCAGGAACAACAAAGATACTATGTATCTTTCAATTTAAAGTGTCCTTAAGCACTAGACATAACTTCTGTTCTGCTTCTGTGGGAAAGAGGGCAACTAAGCGAAACAGGGTGGTAGAACATGTTTCATTAGAAATGAAGGCTGGGGTTTTTTTTTCTCTAGAAAGAAAATTATCCTGCAAATTATTGTTGATTTCGTCTTTTATGACTTTCAGTAGACTCACAGGACTTGCTCTTTCAAGCAGCACTAGACAGTTAGATATTTTTGCTGAGTTCTTTTCCAATCTGTACACTTTTCAGCTTTAAGGTATGTGCCAGAAATTCCTTTTCATGCAAAATCAATCTAGATGCAGCAAACCAATTAATAATTCATAAGGTATAAATGTCAAAAATAAATAGTGTTTGCCTTTCCAGATGAGTCACTTAGAGCTTGTCTGTCTTGGAAAGTTATGGTGTCGTAATCCAAGGGCTGAATTGGAAGTGCTGCAATTTTACAAGTAGAACTCTGCAGTGGATGGGTTTCTTTCTGCCTGTAGAAGAACAGCTTTTCAACATAACTGGCTTTTTTTGAAAAGGGAGTTGAGGCCATCAGACTAAGACCTATCCTTCCACTGCAAAGAAGGTGTTTGCCCAGAACTGGCTAAGGCATTAGAGATGACCAGTTAGTGTCTTTTTCTCTACTAATTCACCAGCTTGATCTGTTTTTCTCTAGGAATGTTATCTTTGTCATCCAAACACAGTTAGCTAAAACTGTGTTTTGCTTCAGTTGAAGTGAAGTGGTTTCAGTACTGAGGAGCAGGTCCTAATTGAGTCTTCTGTTGGTTGCTTCATCCCATTTCTTGCATTGGTCAGGAAAGGATGGAATTTGGTTTTCTTTTCTACTGTTATGAAAGGAATTAAGAACTTTTAAAACAGAGATGAGGCTTGAAGAATGTTCCAACCAAACGCAATCATTTTTAGGAACCAAAATGTTTGAATGTGAAAATGTGCCTTGATGTGTAGAATAACCACATGAGTGCATGTTTACTGGTTAGACTCCATCCCCCAAGGAACCTTTCACTAGTATTGAAAAATGGAGGTTTGTCTTTCAGGAAGAGTGATTGGATCTTATGTTGTTATTTACAGTCTAAATTTGGGTTTTAAATATGAACATAGTATTCTGAGGCTGGCAGGGAATGTTCCTTTTTCACAAAATTGCTGAAAAACATATTGCCAAATATGAGGCAAATTCACCACTGTCAGATATGGATATGACTATTGCAAGCAGTAAACATAATATGCCTTTTTTCTAGAATGCCATAAGTATAGACAGGTAAAATATGAGTTTCTGAAGCATAGGAAGTGTAATTGAAAGCTGAGGCAAGCTTAGGTAAAGGATATAAATCTTTAGCTTTTTAATGCAGAAAAATATATTTTCCTCTATCAGACTTTTTCTGTTTTGTTTCACCTATGTAAGCTTCTGCAAAAAAGGCGTATAAGAACAAAAGTTAAGCTTTGCATGGTAGGAATGGGATTTTCTTACTAGAGAGAGTAAGATCAAAAAATATATAAAGTATCAAAACATATAAAATATCAAAAGGTAAATAACTTTTTTTTTCTTTGTTTTACAATATTGTCATTCAAAATATGTAAGTCAGGGTGATTTGGGACCTGAGACTTCTCAAAGGTCGGAATTGGCATGTTTTAGGAAGGCTGCATTTTTATGGCAAAAAATCTGTGACACTTGAAATAGAATAACAAAAGCTCCACAGCTTCTGGAAAGTATCTTAGTTTTTTATTTAATGATAGACTTGTGTGGGAGTAAAATACTAGAAAGGAAGATGAGTGAGGATGAAAGACTGGAAAGGTCCACAACAGGAATCCTTGAAATGTGAGCAGAGGCAAATTCTCTGCTCTGGTATGTGTGGGTGACTGAGGGAGAGGGAATGGCAGATGTTAGTGAATGAAGCTAGCACTTGCTATTTCCTGCTTCATTAGCCTGCTGTTTCCAGGATTCCATCTCCTGGTCTGGACACAGTGATAATGTGTGTTGTTCCAGCCCAGGAGAGAAGATGACTGTTCCCAAAACACATACAGCTGAAGTAGCACCAATGAGTTAACAAGGTCATCATGAGTTTAATGGTGTCAGTATAGGTGGAATTGAATGTGATTAACAAGGGAAAAAGCCAACATTGTTTCTAAGATTACAAACCCAGCTGTTGCAGATTTCCTGTCTCACAGGGAGAAAGAATAAGGAAAAGGCAATACTCCTCTGCTGCTCTGATTTCAGGATAGCCTTTTAACAAAAATTGCTGGACAGCCACGGAAAAATAAGCCACCATGACTTAGTGCTTTTCCCCTTCCATAGGGAGAGTTTGCTGTTCTGAGTAGACTGACAGAGCCTTTACGTTTTGTGTGTGGAAAGTTTCCCCAGTGCTGGCTGCCAAAGGTTCTGATCAGCAAAGTCCCCGCATCAAATCAGTGACTCATTCAAACAGTTCGGTGAAGCTCAAAATGCTCCCAGGCAGAAGCTGAGCTCTGGGCTGGCGTATTCCTGGGATCCCTGCAGTGCCCTGACGTACTGGAGCCTGAGGTGCTGTCAGTGACTGAAAGTACCCAGCCAGGCTGCAAAGGCAGAATGCAGTAACAGGTACTGGCTATGCAGATGTATAGCTTTTTGGGATGAAAGGCAAGATTGTCCCAGTGTGTCTTGCTTCTCCATGTCCCTGAAGGAGGGAGGAGACCCTCCTACTTTAACTTGAGAAAGCATTGCTGCAGACTCCTAAGATGCATTTCAGTACACCTGTAGAAAAGGAGCTATCCTTCTGCTCTGTCCTGTTCAGTGCATGTCACTGATGCCTGGAAGTGGCTGCCTAAAAACAGAGGCTAGAGAATAATAAGAGAATAATAAGTAGGCATTTATTTGAAGGGCCTTCAAAGGTAGAGCCTGGGCAGTCAAAAGGCTACACTCAAGATGGACCCTGGGTCACGGGTTCTTCCCACTTTTATAAGTTTGGACCATTTGCATATCAGGGTTAATTTGCCAGTTATAACTTCATTAATGATATAGTTACCCCAAGGTTGCCCCTCCTCTTCAAAGGCTTTTAGTTTACACATTTTGCAGCCTGGGATAATCAAGGTGTCCTTGAAGAGCAAACCTAGAGAGGAATTGTTATGTCTAATCAGCATGAGAAAACATTAGTCAACAGGCCACATGAAACTTCAGAGTTACACACTAGGCAGTACAGGATTTGAAAAATGTGGAAGTTAAAACCTAAGGCATCATCACAAGTGACTAAATCATATATATTCTCCTTCATCAGAACAACATAAGTCTCTGGACATGTGTGCAGTTTTAGTGCTTGAGGTCTAGAGAGCCTCGACGGCAGAAGCTGGGGTTTGGCTTTCTTGTTTCTTGATGCACATCCTAAATGTACTGGCCAAGAAAGGAGCCGAGCATGCTTGGGTTGACTTTCTGACTGCGGGCTACCGGTTCCACTGCAGAATCTATTCTAATAATAAAATAAATTCCTGAGATAAAAACAAATTGGAATGTGGATGGACTTCTATTTGAAAATGTCTGCCACACTATAGGATGTGATGCCCAAGGGCTGGCCTTCCACTCATTTCTTTTGGGCTGATAGGGTAATTGCTGATTTACTCCTCTCATTTTAAGAACAAGACCACTTCCCAAATCATGTATTAAAAACAGCTATATGGGATTTCTACCAACTTTTATAAAATGCAGGCAGTCTTCCTGAGCAGATTTAAAAGCTTCTCTAGAGACATACAGACATGGTACTGTTAAATCTTGTTCCTTGTGATAGACTCTTTCTCTCTTTTCTCGCATAGCACATTGGAGCAAGAGAGATTTGAAAATTTAATGAAGCTGCAATAAAACAGCCTATTCTAGTTCCATCTTTTTCTCATTTCTGTTTGCAGATTAACTACATGTGTGCCCAGGGAAACTTTTTGACGTACAAACAGATTGACTGCTGTAGACTTTTTTTTTCCTGATTTACTCCTGATATTTCTTTAAAACCTTTGGAAATCGTTGTTACAGTAAATTGTATTTCCTTTAAATACTATATTAATTTTCTTGCAATAAAATTAAAGTTGGGAAGGTAAATTAAGCAGCTGAGGGAGAAGCCATGGATGTCAAATGAGCTATTTGTTAAAGAATGAACACCAGATCAGGAGTATAAGTAACAGCCTTGTGGATGGCTGAGCCAGAGAGCTCAGAGCTAGAAACTTAAGGCTTTTGAAGCATGAGATGGAGCAGGTAGGAGGGAGCTACAGCAACAGGGGAGAGTGGGATCAGATATTGTCTTTGTATGCTGTTTTAGCAATTTTATTAGCACTACACTGAGGACTTAACAGAAGAGCATGTGATGAATATTTAATTTTTCCTATTCTCTATTGCAATGTCATGCATGTCGTCATGGTATCACAGCACACCATGGCTGTATCACTATCAGAAGTCATTTGGTATGTCCATTTCCTGACCTAAAGTCTCCACTATTTCCCTTTTCCACCTAAACCTCCACTGGGTTTGTGGTTGTAGGTTTAAGATGTGAAATACTGAAGCTTAGCAGCATTAATAAGCATGGATGAGATAATGCCAACTTGCTCCTTAGTATTCCCAGGTGAGAGATGAGACAGCTTTAAAATGCTGTTGCCCTGTTTTTGCTTTCACGGGCTTGCCTTGGAGGTTGCTTTCTATGCTAAGCTACAGGGAAGACTCGAGAGAAAGGTATAGGAAGTCTGCCCTATTATATCACAGATAAACTTGAGTGTCTGACAAAAAAATCCCTAGGAGGAGTGGAAGTGGCAGGGATAAAACATAAATTAAAGTATATTTACAGGTACTTTGTTTCCTGCCACAACCCTCCTGAGCCTGTGCCAACATGGAAAACTCTGCAGTGCCCTCTTCTGCAACCGTTCTTCTCACATCTCTGCTGCAAAGTGACCAGGAGGGCAGAAAAAGTGACTTTTTGCTCTTTTTCTGTGCCATCCTTCAACATCTGAGGAATTTCTGGCAGGGTTTTTGGGCCTAGTTTTCTCTGCAGCAGGTCAAGGTGAGCAGGGAGCTGAGACTCAAGCAATTAATTCATTGTTTCTATAATTGTGACTCCTTGGCTCTACTGAAATATAGTATTTGGTTGGCAGGCTGGAAAGGTTGGGTTTTGTTCTGGTACCTTATTTGTTTTTAAGCAGCAGGAGTCCTGTCATTAACAACTGCTCTAAATTGTAAAACAGTGTAGTATAGCTCTTAATTCTTTAATGTAATATTTTAAAAGGTGGTTAAATCAGTTCATGAAAGCAGAAAGGATTTATGTATTATCAAAGGTTTTTCAGGCAAGCAGTGCACAATCAAGATTTACAAAAATTTTCCCAGTATTTTGTTTCCAAAGGAGACTTGATACAAATGTACAGTGGAGGTGACCTGGTTGTTGATATGAGACATTCACTAATGCATATGGTATATGCCTTTACTCAGCAGCAGGAAAACATTCTGCAGACTAAATTCTGCAGATCTGGGTATTTTTGCTCTTTTATCTTAAGCATTCAGAGGTCATCTTTAACTAAGCTTTACTATTATTATTATTATTGTTATTATTAGTGTTTTAGCGGCATATAATCCCAAATGTTAAGGAGATATTACTGAATCCAGATGTTTTAAAATTAGTAATGCAAGAGCAAAACCTGGAGTTTTGTTATAACCACATGGTTATAAGACTTACGAGTTTTGAGGGGGAAACAACACATGGCAGCAGACAAATGTTAGGCATTGCAAAGAACCATCAGTAATTCCTCTGAGCCATTTTGTCTTCTTAAAGTTTACCTCCTTTGAGAGCTGTTCCAGTTTAAAGTGTGTGCCAGATCTTTGACAGTGTGTGATTCTGCCCCTCCCTCTTGCTTTCTTTCAGATAGAATGATGTAGCAGCTGACCTGAACTTCTGAGGCAGTGTCTATGTTGGAAAGTCACACAGTGCAAAAGGCTTGTGAAAATTGCAGGAAATAATCCAGTTCCAGATGGGCTTTTCTATGTCATGCGAATATTTAAAGTTTTCTTTTGAGACAGCTGTGAAGATCTTTCTGTTCAGCTGATGGGTTGACTTGAGTTTTAAATTTAGTAAATTGCTTGGCTACTACTAACTTCCTTTGCAAGCAAGGGGGTAGGTAGATGCAAGAAGAAAAGTAACATCATCCACACAGAAAAGAAATCATGTAGATTTATTGACCAAGAGGGCTCTATTTTAGGAAGTGGTGTAATAGTGAACAGATGTGGCAGAGCAGGTGTCTTTACCTTCATCTCACTTTAAAGAACTAGATTGTATTTTCTGAGGCACAGGCCTACATGGGGCTTTAAAGAGACATGACATACCAAGAGACCAGGATAGAACTTCTGAATCACCCCCTGTGATCTCTGGTGGTCTTGCTAGCACTGCTGTCTTGCCATCTAGGAGCGTCATCTTCAGGAAATCTGAGGTACTGGGTACCCTGCTACAGCAGGGTTCACATCTGAGATTGTTCACATCTCACAGGTTGTTCACATCTCCAAAGTTTGAATAATGCATACCAGGAGGCTGGTGAGGAACCGCTTCTGTGCTCCGTCGTGAGTTTTGATGTCTGCCATAGTTGGCCTAAGAAGTGAAGGATCCTTAACTGTGGATACTGAACAAGCTTCAGCAGAGAATTTCTTCGGCTCTCTGTAGCGTTTTGTGAAAGTTCTGTCTTTCCCATGCAAACTATCTCAGACTATGTTACGGTTTTGTAAACTTCTTGCACCTGCAGGATGTTTGCCTGATTGCTATGGTTTTGACTAGGAAAATATTTAGAAATAGGTATCTTAGAATATGACCAATCCCCTCAAGGGATGG
This sequence comes from Edolisoma coerulescens, assembly GCA_013397115.1. Taxonomy (NCBI): domain Eukaryota; kingdom Metazoa; phylum Chordata; class Aves; order Passeriformes; family Campephagidae; genus Edolisoma; species Edolisoma coerulescens. Next base: position 239,942 of record VWZW01004127.1, read on the forward strand.
ATGGCCAGATGGCCAATTGCCTTATGCCACTTAACACACCTTTTGCGAACTAGTGTATAAAAACCCTTGGAAATTATTAAAGTTGCTTCCTTTCATCTCTGATCCTGAGATTCTGCGTTTTTCTTATTTCGCCGTTCGGACTCGGCCGCGACACTTAACCACTTTCTTTCTGTGCACCCAGACATAAGCTAGGCAGTAGACAGTTGTAGTAACCAAGGGATCCACACTGGCAGTGTAACCTCTGCTCAGAATTCCTCTCCCTGCTTTGCTGGAGTTTGTCTTACCAGTATGCAAAAGTTGTGACAGTAGAAAAGCAGCTGCAAACTCGTGAAGAAACTGTGAATTCATGATCTCTGGGTATGCCAAAGAGGGTGGCTATTGTAAATGTGTCCCTGAAGGCAGATATCTATTAATCCTGCTTTTTGGATTTGTATTTCTTTGTATTTTGCTGATCTGAGCCATTGTTCTCATGCAACCAGAACCCGGTGATTCGAGCCGTGTATGATCTTGACTGATGCTGGTCTTGCTGAAGATACGTGCTGTGTAATTCTGACTTGCTAATTCACCCAAGTGTGCAGGGCTAGTGAGTAATGGTACGGCCATACCTGTTTCTTGTCAGTGATTTGAAACATGTTGTTTTAAAACCACGCTTTTCGGACAAATTTAGACCTGTGATTTCTCCTTGACATGACAACTGTGATTTTGCTGCTGATCAAGTAATCAATGGGACTGGAAGATCTGATGAATTTAATTTACACTCAGCAGGCAAAGCTCATTGTAGGAACTGAAACATTTTAGGTGGGTATGGGAAGACCCTGGATTCTGCATCCCTCTGAAGAGTCAAGAACATGATGACTCCTGGCCTCTGGAGGCTTATCTTTCCAGATACTTCCAGTAAAGCAATGCACTTCATCAGAGCCATGTGCCATGAATTTTAATTGCCTTCAAATTCTTTATTTGCACTGCAGCCTATTTTTGTTTGTGGTAGAAGAAAGATGGGGACATCCTGTATATTTATGTTATTTTTAAGGCCTTATATTTAATTTCTTTGTAGAATTGAAGATTTAAATGAAGAAAGTGTATTTGGAAAGGTAAATTTTCAGCTCTGAGAATGAGTTGATCATAATTCATCATCTTTTTAAAATTTGGGCTGTCCATTACACTTTCCCAAAGTTCACACAAAAGCTTGATATATTGTAATAAATACAGTTTCTCATGAATAATACTTTAATCAATCAGGGAAATTATAGTTTTGGTAACATATGTGGGTAGAGCCATTCTATATTTAAACTGTTTGGTGTACCCCCTATTTAATCAGAGCTTTGCTCATGTCATTATATGTCTGTCTGGTTCTGTAGAGTCATTGTGATCTCCGCAGTCTGGCTTGGTAGGGGCATGTGCATGGCAAAACTTTCAAGGCTGCATGGACTTTTGAAGGTTTCAGAAAGCACTCTTTGGTACAGAGAGCAGTCCTGTAAAGGGGATAGCTTGGTTTTTTCCTTTAAATCTTCCTAAAGCAAATGTCATCATCGGTGTACTTTACTGTCATGCTGCGGAAAGGATGCTTATCTGTACTTAGGCAAATAGCCTTTGTGAGAGCTCTGTTCCTTCTGTTGTGTTGCTGGGGCTGTTACAACTTTTCTTCCCATAAGACCTAATGACATCACTGAGCAGCATTACAAGTGATCTTCGTCCTTTAACATGAAACTAATCAGTCACACAGAATTGTCCAAGGAGTAGACCACAACCTGAATAACCTGTGTTGTATTTTTTCAATGGAGCGTTCAGTGGAGTTGCATGCAGCAGAGGTCCAAGATCGCCTGTCTAAATAATGATACAGAGATTGCTTTGCCTTCAGAGTGCTACAGCTGATGCTGCAAATAACTGTAAGGATTGGTGCATCCCAGTGGCATTCTACATATACACCCAGCCCTCTACCTGTGTCCTTGCTGCTGTGAGGACAAAACCAGACAAAACTAGACTGTGACAGACATGTTCATTATACACTTAGAAGAATATATATGTACACTAACTTGGTATGCACAGTTTTATATCTTGATTTCTTGAGTGACATCATGAAAAGTTAGCTGTCCCTCCTAGACTAACCCAGCATTGCCTGTGTTCAGTAGTTGTCTGCTTCAGAGGTGATGTGTATGTGGCAATTATTCTTCCCCTCTTCTGGTCCTCACCCTCTCTCAGGAATTATGAAGCTCTTAGGAGCCATAAAAATACATTACTTGTACTTGCATTTTTACACTACAAATGTATTTGGATTTATAGCATTTCTTCTTCCCACATAACCTAAATTTTTCCTGCTAATTTCACGTACTTATTCTCAGTCTCCGCTTCTCTGCATTTGGAGATGAATTTGAAATTCTTGAATCCAATTAGGCTCTCCCTGTAGACACGCAAGCCTTTTTCATTTCATGTTCTTCTGGTTTACTTGTCCTTGTGGAACTAGCAGTGAAATTACTGTGGTGCATCCCTATTCACATATCTGTGTATGATTATGTATCAAGCAATCCCAGCCATTAGACATGTGAATGTAATACTCAGACAAAGGAGATACGTTGTTTTGTGTATATGTCCGTTTTATTTATGTGTCAGCATAGGAGATATTTAGATATAGACACACTACCCCTCCGGTAATCTGAAGTTCCTCTTTAGACGATGAAGTGGCACATCAGAGAAGATGGCTAGCTATTGTTACCATCTGACCCGTGCAGAGTATCTGAAAATGATGTATCCCTATATGTATATATGTGTGCTGCAAACATAAACAAAAGAGCAGATGTGGATACTAGCAGGAAAGAGATCAGCAAGCTTTTTGTAGCAAACTTAAGCTTGAGCATTCAAATCAAGGGATGAAAGTGGCTTCTGAAGTGGAAATTAATATTTTATGTTTTATATCCAAGTAGAAAATTATGGTAGTTTAATGAGACAAGCAGTATTATTTTGATGTATAGTGTAGTCAGCCATGAACATTTAAAAATCATGAGGTGGGCCATTATGATACTCAGAGGCTGAATTAGAAGCATGATTTAAAAAAATACACTGGACTGAGTTTGCATTGTTCTTGATTTGAAACTTTGTGTGTTCATGATTCCAAACCTTTCAAGAAGTGCAGGGGCCAAATGTTTAGTTTAAAACTCCATGAAGTAGGTATTTTCAAGTAAATTGTTTGCCCCCAGGTTCTGGAGCTTTTATGAAAATAGTAAATAAAATTGCAAGATTTCAAAGTAAAAAAACCACCGACATTTCATAATCAATAAAGCAAATTTCTCCATAGGCTAAGTGTGATATATGGCCTTTTCTTCCCAGTATTTGCATTGGGGTAATGACCTTCCCAACAAGTGATGTCAGCTGCTCTTTGTAAGTCTTTCTCTGAAGGTCGTCCACCCCCTTGGTCACCCTCCTCGGGACACGCTCTAATAGTTTGATGTCCTTCTTTAACTGAGCTCCCAAAACTGCACACAGAACCTGATGTGAGGCTGCACCAGCACAGATTAAAGAGGGATGATCATTTCTCCTGCCCAGCTGGCGATGCTGTGCCTGAGGGACCCCAGAACACAGTTGCCCTCCTGGCAGGGCACTGGTGACTCATATTCAACTTGCCATCAATCCAAACTCCCTCTTGGCTTTCCATGGGGCTGCTTTCCAGCCTGTTGCCCTCCAACTTGTACATACAACCTGGATTACCGCGTCACAGGTAGAAAATCCAGCACTTGTTCAATTTCGTATAGTTGGTGATTGCCCACTTCTCAAGTTTTATCCATATCTGACTGTAAGGCCTCTCTGCCTCTGAGGAAGTTCACAGCTTTTCCTCTTTTGGTAACATCAGCGAAGAACTTAACATACTTTCAATTTCTGTGTCCAGATAATTTATAAAAACATTAAAGAGCACTGGCCCTAAAACTGAGCCCCATGAAACCCACTGGTGACTGACTGCTGGCCTGATATGACCTGATTTACTGTAAGCCCTACCCATCAGTCAGTTTCTCACCCAACAGGTTACAGACTTTCCTAGCTGCTTGCTGGACATTTTGTCCAGCAGGCTATTGTGAGAGACAGTATATTAATCCTGCATAATGAATGCTTTTGTTAAGTGCTACACATCACATCCTCTCCATTATATGATATGTTTTAACTATTTATATTCACAACAGAGCATGCAACTTGTTTAGCCAGTTCTTAAGACTGTTAAATAAATTTTTCTTGAGTCCTCTATAAAATTTGCATTAACTATCACCTCCTCTAGTTCTACTCTGTGAATTGTTTTCCCATGTCTAAAACTGCAGAGATGACTCACCTGTGCTGGGTGATATCTTGACCCCAGTGAAGTAGTTTTATAAAAACAAAAGTCTTGCATTTTTTTCTGCACAGAGAGACAGACAGCTGCAGATACTCTGTCTATAGGTTATTGTTTAGTGACAGAGGGAAAAGGAAGCTCTAGAAAAAGTAGGGTCTCTGTACCAATATGGAAATACTGGTATGTGGCGCTGATAAATAACTGTGATTGCTGTATTAAAAACATGCTGGATTATGAAGCTCTTACAAGGAAAATGAACTATAGAAGAAAAAATTGCTTTGCTGCTTCTGTGTGAATGGCTTCTTTTGGCAGAGGTCTGGAGATCAGGAGTCAGGTCAGTTCCCAGCCAACACTTAGCTGCATTAGGGCAAGTATGCAGTACAGATCTGCCTGAATGGTGGGTGTGAAAAAGGAAGGACAGAGGACAGGAATCTGGTCACGGAGTGTTACACATGCTGGCCAAAGAGCCTGAAAGAATGATGAGTTATGAGTACCTTGGGGGGATGACCAGGCTGCAGGAGGCTGCTGAGAGGTGTGGTGTCTGCCGGTGTCATGGGGATCAACACAGATACTCAGGTTCTTGGAGGATGCAGGGCCTGGTCTTCAGGTACTGTGCAGTTAACAAAATATGGGGCTTTCTTAAACATTCAGTTATGCTTTCAGATTTTTCATCTATGTTTAAGGTTTTGATTTAAGGCTAGGAAGACAGATGTAACATTGAAGTAAATAGAAGCTTGGGGCATAGATGTTTATAGGTAATGTATCAAACATTTATGTACAGGCACTTTCTGTAGCTTAATTAATTCCAACTACAGAAAACATGCAGATGTTTTAAGCTCTTAGTATCCTAATTTTTATTATTTATTGATTGTAATGTATAATAGAACTTCTCTTTTATGTAATTTGGGAAAGAAGAGAGATTATTTTTATAACTCAGGTTCTGCACATTGATTTTCTTTGAACTTGAACTCTCAAGTAAGTGGTTCTTAAGGTACTTTGGATGTGTTAGAGAATATTCAAAACCCAAATACTTTCAAAATTTGGTGAGGACATGAAATAATATATCCAGTGATGATGCCAGCTATTGTGATTGTAGTAGGAACAACTGTCTGTGATTCTGAGGGAAAAGATAAGTCAAACTGAAAGGTTTATGAAATCCTCTTTCACTACTAAGTGATAATTGAACAGTAGTTAAAGCCTTGTTAGTCTGTGGCATATTTAAAGCACTGATAGGTACCAGGAGATTATGTATACTTTGTATGTCTACATGAAATACAAGTTCACTGGTAAGTTCCAAATTCAGTGTTCCTTCTTTTTGCTGGTGGAGCCATTGGCTGATTTGTCCTGTAGAGATGGTTCTTACTAGCAAGTTATCCCATGATACAGGAGTTATGTTTTAACACCATCTGTAGAATAGAGCAGTTTTGCTAAGAAATACAAAACTTCACAAAATTTTTGACAATTATTGATAAACTGCAACGTTTATCAATGAGATGCAGAGGATGTAGAATAAAGTACGTTTAAGATTTTGATTGGGGAACAGAAGTTTCAGTTTGTGTTTCAAGCAGTTTGTAAGCCAGTGTTTCATTGATTTTCTGCTCTTCTTTCTTAAGCAACTTCTACCCTTTCTTAGAGTAGAAGAGGTTATTTATAAGTGAAAGGCTCTGAAAGCAAGAATGACCTCCAGTGACAGAGCCTGCTTGTGAGCAAGTAGGGGTGTAGCATTGTAAGAGTAAAGGAACTTACCTGCTGAAAAATTCTGTCTCTCCTTTCACAATGGCAGAGAGGACCTTATCAGCCTGAAGTCTTCACGCTGCTGCCATCAGCAAAGTCAGTTGTGGTTCAGATGTCCAAGTGAGGGACCCCCTCACCATCAGGGATGCAAGTGGAAGCAGAATCACTATTGGGAGAAAAGAAGGAGAAGGCTTCATGGAGTATCATTCTGGAAAACACTGTTGTCAAGAGACAAACCAGGTTAAAGATGAGCACAACAGTGAGGATTAGTGGATGAGGCTGGTAAATGAAGCCTCACTGGCATTTTAAACCCAATAACAGTATTTATTATCCTTCTTCTCAGCACCTCACGTGGAAGCTCTCTAGTTGTGCAAATATGAGAACTGGGGATTTAATTCTACTAAAAAAGAGATATTGAGTAAGTCCTTTCCTATAAATAATGGCTTTTTCATAGGAACAGAAAAAAGACCTCTTTAAAATTTGTGCTTCCATTCTAAGCTGTCTAAAAGGGCAACACAGACATTCTAAAGACAAATGCTGGGATTAAAAAATGCATGTTTTTAGAGTTGGTTTGAGGCAGGAAAAATGCTGTTGCATTTCCAAATGGGGATGCAGTCTTTATAGGAACTTCTGACACATCACAATAATCCCCTTCATGTTCGCACAAGTAACTTTAGGAAATGGTAGTAAACAATTAGTTAAGAAATGAGTAATGTGTGGTAATAGACAAATACTTTTGACTGTACAGTCCAAATTACACCAATAACAATTGGTCTTTCAGTCTTGTTTTGTGTGATGAGAGTGCCTTTGTGACGTGATGATGGCTAAAGTTCTGACACATATCAGGCTTTGAGACAGTCAGTGATGCTCATTATCAAAATGCCACAGCACAGCTAAGCCACAGTAACTGTTGTACTGCGTGTTTTACTCTGCAACAGGTCCAATCCAACTTAATTTCGCAAATTACTTTAAACTTCTTTTTGAGTACTTTGCAGAATCAAGCACTGTCAAAGGGGTTATTCATTGTTCAAGGCTCCACCATGTGGAGGCCTACAGAGGAAATCTGAAGAAAGTAGATCTGGATGGGAGATTCAAATACCTATGTTTTGTAAGAATGGCATATCTAATTAAGACAGAAATGGATATACTTTGCAGAGTATTTTGGATGTCCAACAGCATCAAAAAAACCTAATTACTTTGTAATTTAACTATATATAGAAAAGTCCATTTGACATTTCAGTCATATTCAAAATACCTAAGTCTCAGTGTGCATATTTGAGATTTACATAGTTGCTATGCCAAGCAGAGGAGTTATCAGTGAACTAAGGGTTAAATGAGCTCTGATTTATTGTAGTCCAAAGGTAGAGGAACACTAAAAAAGGTTACCACATTTGTCACAGGCATTTTCAAGTGAGACAGTAAAATGAATTACATTGATTTGTTGGCTTTATGGACAAGACTGTAAAAATATGAGCTTTTTATTTTGAGCTTTGGCAATTCAGAAATCACAGCAAAAGGTATTCAGTAGAAAAGCCAACACTGACCTGAAATTTGGATCATTATGGTAAAGATCCCTGTCTGCGGGACATTTCAAAGTCACGTTTCTTCTAGGCTTCCCCAGAACATTGCTGATTTGGAAATTGTGTCTTCCACTGTTTTTTTCCTTTCTGCTTGCATGTGCAGATGTCACTGACATTGTAACAGTGATGCCTGTTCTGGCACTCCTGTCAAATCTATGGTTTCCAGAATAGAGTGTGCTATGTATTGGTGTCCCAGAGCACATTGTTCCCCTGTGACCTCTCCTTCAAAGAAGCTTCACTTACTTTTGGCTCTTGCACTTGTTTATTTCAGCCTAAGGAAAAATTCTCTGTGGAGGAGTTTGACTCTAGTCTACTTTCACCTTTCTTCCAGCAGAAAACTGTTTATTTTACATCCCTTTCCAATTTAGATATATTGAAAATGTCTGCTACAAGAGGGACACTGAAGGAACTGCTGTCTTGTATTTCTCTGTTCCATCTTTCCTTTGAACTCTCCCAACACTAGTCTTGAGGGGGCTCTGAAAAAGTACTGATTAACAGGAAACAACATCATAGGCTAAGAGAAGAAAAGTCAGACTTTTTATTATGTCTAGTCTGTCTAGACATAATAGTGTTGCAATAGACTGGAGCTGACTACAAGAGTGGCTAGCACTTTGAACAGCTATGTGATTTGGCCTCCCTTAGGGGAACAGTGACATAGGCAGTGTAAGTGTGTTATTCAATATTATTTTCCATTCAAACCTCACACTCTTGCAAAGGCATAAAAAGTTAATAACACTTTGCCCTTCGGACATGGCATTTTCAGGATACAGAGAAAACATCTACAGGTCCTTATGCTTGCTATTCCCTGACTGTCTTGCCATTGATAGCTTAGAAGCAGAGGCACTTGGGAATTTGCAGATAAACTGGTTCCTGCAAGGATTCACTAAAGAAGAAGGAGATCTCTGCAATACTTTTCCTCTCTGTGCACTTCTGGCTAAAAATGGATGAACTCCACATTCAAGACTGTATTTTGAAATGAAAATATCACTTTTTCAGTGTTAAGTGGTCCATTAATTTTATACGCATATAAACAGGAAGACTTACTACAGTCTCAGACAGAAACCTTGGCTCTGACTCCTGCTTAAATGGTGATTGCTGTTGTGGCTGACTGTTGGGTGACTAAATGAGGAACATCCGTGACTAAAGGTGCGAGATGGTTTAGGTTAATCTTGGATCTGTGGGCTCCCTGTCTGGGTTTATTGTTGGTTTACATGGTACAGAGATAGAGGATAGGAAGGAGCCATCATTATTGGATCAGAGCTAATTCATTCTGTTCATCCCTTCAAAAAAAAGTTGCACTCTTTGTGTCTGGCTCAAGTAGGGATGCTGACAACAGAAAAAAGTTGCCATTGTTTTTCTAAGAGGCACAAGTCATTCAGTTCTTGATGAGCTGTACTTAAAACATATTTCTGCTGTAGAGAGTTTGTCAGCATCTTCATCTCCAGACAGTCAAATATGCTGTTGAGGCTGTGTCAGTAGCACTAATTAACATGTTCTCTCCTGCTAGGAGTTACAGCAACTATGCTGAAATCTTTTAAACTCATTTCTCGAAGACTCACATTGGTCTATTTTTAGGGTGTTGAGCAGCACATCAGTGTTGTTAGGAAGATTTTAAAGATAGCACCTTTGATGCCTGCAATATCTGCGCCTGTATAAAATTTTTTTCCTGTGTCTTGCTCTGTGAGCACCGTTTTGCCTGTGTTTGGTGTGAGGTGAGGCGGCAGGAAGCAAGGGCTGATCACTGGGGAGCGGCACTGCATTCCCTGGCAGCTGGAAGCTGCTTAGTGACTTCAGCACGGCATCGGTTCAGGCCCCCACTTAACAAATTTCAGTGACCATCAGTTACAAGCACTGGGGGAGAAGGGGGGGGGGGCAGAGGAGACACACTTCACCCCGTGTCTGGCCGTTTCCAGTTGATTTAAGAGTATTACAGTGCTTATATAATGCAGCTATTGCAGTGTCCCGGGAGGCATGGGCAGCAGATCACATGCAGGAGGTTGCCTGATCAGAGAAATTCTGGCTTATGAGCCATTGTTGGGCAGCCTTTTCCCCTACCCTCCTGAACTGTTTTATTGTCAGCTCACAAAGCAGTACAAGCTACTTTTATTCTCTTGATTTGTCTGATAGGATCTTAAGATTGTATTTAGTCACAGGGTATGATAATCTCTATATGGCTTATCCTAGGTTATGTAATGGCCCACAATCACAGGCTGGGGTCTCAGTTGGTCCTGGGCTGTCTGTGCAGGGCTTGTGCTGTAGCACTATTGTCACAGCCAATATTTATCCTTTTATTTACAAACAGCTCATCCATTTCATATGGTCTTTATAAAAGATGCTAAGGACAAATCTTAAGAAGCCAAGGCACCTGGAATAAGTCCTTTTTTTCTTTTTTTTTTTTTAAGCTGTAATGCTGCACACATAGAAAGTGAAAAGGTGACATAATGAAGTTGTTGCTATCAGTTTTTTGCCATTTCTAAACTTTCATTTACGTTGGTGAGATCCATTTTTAAATATTTAAGAGCATCATTGTTACCAAAAGCTGATACAGTATTCAGTAATAAAGACTCTTGAATTCTAGAACAGTTGACTTAAAGATCATCATTTAACCCTGACAGGATTTTTAAGCTGTTCTCTTTGGGCTTTATGAGCACTACCCTTTGACGTTTAAAAGATCTGTTTAATAAAAGTGAACTCAAATCAGATATTGTTGCAGCTATTTACAACCTTTGTATCCTTCTGCAGTTCATATATCTTATTTTCTTTATAAAGCACTCTTTTTTAAGGCAACTTCAGTATTACCATAAAGTATTCAAAAGCTGCTTAGAAGACTTTTGATCTTAATTAAAAGGAAGAGAACAATAGGAATGGAAAGATTCTTACTGAATGATATTATACTGCTTGAATGCTGTTTAAAGACATTTTTCCTGCAAGAAGCTTGTGTATGGAAATGTTTTTCAATATGTATTTTTCTCCAACTTGGCATACACTGCCTTATGATTGTATACCTTTTGACAAATCACTGTTTCTGAAATACATTTCTTGCAAACACAGCATCTTATGACATAGCATTACCGTAACGACATTGAGGAAGAAGCTGTGGGTGTTGTCTGCCTGGACTTCATCAATGTCTTTGACACTGTCTCCCACAGCACTGTCCTGGAAAAGGACAGGTGCAGCCTTCGTTGTGTTAAGGTGGCCAGGCGGGACGGCCGGGCCCAGAGAGTAGTGGTGAATGGAGCTGCATCCAGTCAGCATCCAGGCACTGGTGGTGTCGCCTGGGGATCAATGTTGGGCCCAGTCCTTTTTAATATCTTCGTTGATGATCTGAATGAGGGGAGTGAGTGTGCCCTCAGTAAATTCACAGATGAGACCAAGTTGGGCAGAAGTGTTGATCTGCTGGAGGGTAGGAAGGCTCTGCAAGGGGATATGTTCCGGCTGGAGACCAGTGGCATGATACTCAACAAGTCCAAGTGCTGGGTCCTGCCCTTGGGTCACAACAGCTCCAGGCAGCGCCACAGGCTGGGGGCAGAGTGGCTGGAAAGTGGCTCATTGGAAAAGGATCTGAGGGTGCTGGTGACAGGGGCTGAACATGAGCCCGCTGTGCCCAGGTGGCCAAGAAGGCAAATGGCATCCTGGCCTGTGTCAGCAATACTGTGGCCAGCAGGACCAGGGCTGTGATTGTCCCCCTGTACCACTTGGCACCGGTGAGGCCACCTGTGTTTGAATACTGTGTTCAGTTCTGGGTCTCTCAATTCAGGAAGGACACTGAGGTGCTGGAACATGTCCAGAGAAGGGGAATGAAGATGGTTTGGAGCACAAGTCCTATGAGGAGAGGCTGAGGCAGCTGGGGTTGTTTAGCCTGGAGGAAAGGTGACTCAGAGGTGACCTTATCACTCTGACTACTGCCTGGGTGGGAATCAGCCTCTTCTTCCAGGCAATCAGTGACAAGACGAGAGAACATAGTTCTAAGGTACACCAGGGGAAGTTTAGGTAGGGCATCAGGAAGAAATTCTTCACTGAAAGGGTGATTAGACATTGGAATGGGCTGCCCAGGGAGGTGGGGGTGCCTCTGTCCCTGGAGGTGTTTAAGGGAAGACTGGATGTGGCACTCTGCCATGGTCTAGTTGACAAGGTGGTGTTCAATCACAGGTCAGACTTGATGATCTCAGAGGTTTTTTCCAGCCTAACTGATTCTGTGACAGTATGAGTATCAACCTTGACAATGTCTTTTTAAATCTGTTGGCTCTTGCCATTCGCTTGAGTCATTTCTCCTGGTTCCTGATCTACTAGAAAATGATGCTTCAGCCACAGATCACAATACTAGAGTGACTACTGTGAAAGATCAAAAAATTTGAGAATCTGCTACTGCAACACAAACGGTTAGCCAACAGTCAGCAAGTTACCAGTGTACAGCAACCATTTATTTCTCCCAGGATTATTTCCATTGCAGACATTAGCAATGATAGAACAGTGGCCCTTCCTGCAGCTACTCATAGATGGTGAATAATGTTTCAAAAGCTTTCCGATCTTGTAAAAATTCTTTTCATCAGATTTTGACAGATGAACTTTTGATAGCTGTAATGCTAGTGTGCGTTGGGAAAGTACAATATTTAAATGGAAGTGAATTGCTTGCCTTTGAAGGCTTACCTGTGAGCTTTCTGTGGTGTGATTTTAAGTGCTTATTTATGGCATGAATATACTACTTTCTGTCTGAAAGAGAACGTTCCTGTGTTGAAAAGCTTCTGTTATGCAGATGCTGTTAAAATCATTGTGTTTCCAGGGAAATGCCACTAGAAATTAAACATGAAAAATAAGCATTTCTGATAAAAAATTATTATCATACTTTAATTTAAATGAATCTTAGATTCAGACCCAGAAACCAGTTAATACAGGAAGGATTATTTGTTTCCATTTCTGAATATATGGAAACTTTGTAAGCCACAATTGCACTGAAGTGACATTCTAACTTGTCATGGTGTTGCCTTTCTCCTGGTCTTAAAATTAAAAGCCAGACAGGGTTAAAGGGAAAGGGGTTTTTACCTCGGTGTTTATTTAGGATCCTTGGTGCACCACATCGTCCAGGTGGGGTGCGCCGAAATGCGCACCGGAATGCTCCACACGATAAATCACATGTACAACTTACAGGCCTTTCAAATGAGCATATCTATCAAAGATTCCCCAATGAGAGACTTGAATGAATCCCCCATTCCGAGGAATCTCCCCCCTGGATGGGCCTATCTTAGTTTACAGGATGTGTTGTAGAGAGGGCCTTGGTGTCTGGGGCTTTCTGACCCTTGGAAGCGAGGCTTCCAGGATGTTTGGTCTCCTGGCTTGGGGTATCAGACTTAGGGAATTACACGTACGTGGGCTAAAAGCACTAAGGATATAGAAAAGCTATATAAAGGGGTATAAAAGGGGTATATAAAGGTATATATATATAAAGGTATATAAAGGCAAAAATTATCATGGCATCAATGGACTCTGCACTCTGATTCTTAAGGTACTGGTTTATTAATTGATGCTTTGAATACAAGTTATCAGTGTGCGAGCATGGAGATACAATATTTACAAATTAGATATTCCAAAGGTAACTATCATGATTGCATGAAAAAGTAAAAGATGAGTGAAGTACTGAAGATGTGAAAAGATAAAGAAGAAGCTCAAGATGTCACAAAGAAGCTCTGTCCATATAAGAAAAGGTGTCATCACTTAGGCTTTGATCAAGTTACAGGAGCCACATTTTTGTGAGGAACTGTTGCTTTAGCCATTGAATAGTTTTATTCAGTCACTCCAACATTTGTAAATATCTTCTACAAATAAATCAAACTACAATAAAGCAGTTGGATAGTCTTGCAACAGTATTGGTATTTTTCCTTTCTCAGCCCTGTCAAAATATTCTGAGGAGTTACCTGATAGGATGAAGCCTACACACTGAAGTGGATTCTCAATAAATTAAAATGTCTAGTGAAGTTAGATATGTAGAAAGTATTGGAGTCAATTACGAGTAATCAATGAACACATTTGACCATAAGCTGTCTTTAACTATTTCAGCAGAATCTGGTGTCTTGCTTACTGTATCCAGATGGTAAAAAAAATCTTGCTAAAATCAGAAATCAGAAGATTATCATAAAAAGTAGATGGAATCATATCAAACTCTAGGATTTGTACCGTGAATAAAGATTTTCTCAAATATCCCACCAAAAATACGGCAGTGAATCTTCTAGTGCTTTTGTGCAAGTCAATGCAAGCAACCACTTGATATGTCTGAGAGGAAAGGACTAGAGAGACACTGAAATTGAGAGAGCTGGAAAATGAAAGTACATAGATTTGGATGCTATACCCACCCTCGAGTAAATCTTCTGTTTCCTACCAGAATGCATTTTTGAGCTAGATTAGAAAAAAATTATACCATTGTCTATAACAATAGTTCCTTCAGAAAGTCTATCCCCCATGTACAAAGATTTTAGATGGAAAATGGCAAGTCAGTTACAGAGTAAGATACAGACAATGTATGCTCTACAAAAAGTTGAAAATGCCAAATTTCTGTGCTTTTAATCTCCTTAGTTTATATTAATCTGGGGCCTTAAGAATAGTAATTTTTTTTATAAAGAATTGTCATTGTTTAGGAAATTAGTGGGTTTTTTTTCCCCTGCACTGGAAAACAGTAGCCTTTAGAAATATTTCCTTAATGTTCTAAATAGGAAAAAAGCTGGACGTAGCGATGGGGTTCAGTAATGGCAGCAGTTCTGGCTTTCACCAGCCTAACAGTGGTTATCTTTTTGAGTGTATGAGTAATCTGCAACCTAAATTGAACCCAGCTGTCTCAGCTTGTTATTTAACTGCTGCAGCTTCTGCAATAAGCATGTGTTCGGCAGAAGCTTCCTGGGGATTATCCATGCCAGTGAAAAGGAAATTGCAAAACTCTGATATGTGTCTCACAGTACTGGAAAAATTCATTTTCAATTTAATTATCTGGGCCAAATAAGTAAAGTTGATTCAACTGCCTTCTAATTTTGGTGTATTGTGATTATGCCACTCATCCTGAGAGCTCTTCTTTACATGTCACCTGCATAGGTCTTTAATTTTTTTTTTGTCTGTTTGTTTTTTTGTTTTAGAAAATAACCTCTAAAATTTTTGTTGTGTTTTTTTTTTTAAAAAAAAAAAAAGAAAATAATTAAAAAGGAAAGGATAAACTCTGATATCTGTGCAACTAGCCAAAGCAAAATCCCTGGAAAACTGACATCTTAAAGATGCCATTCCCTCTCTGGTTCTCTGTGTCAACTGGTATCAAAATGGAACATTGTCTCCAAATAATTTCTGTGATTCTTTTTTAAATTAGAGGATAGATTTTGGGGAAAGTCCACATTTTGGAATAATTTTGCATGCTTTCTAGACTCAAAAATGTATAAACTTTTTCTATTTTTATTTTTGGGTCTGTGAAACCTACCGTATGTATGATTAAAACATTTCTCCAACCATCTCATATCTCACCTATAAGAGATATGCAGTTTGAAGCAACATTCCTTTAGAATGGCTTTTTTAGTTTTCCTGAGCTCCTGTCTGTTAATTTCTTGAAAGGATTTTTCCCATGGTTGGTCTTCATTTTAGATTTCTCAATGCTTAGCTTCAAAATTATGTTTTATAGCAGGAACTTCATGGATCTCATGTCAATCCCTTATCAGATAGTGATGACTTCTAGTTATTGATAAAGCCTTACTCTTCCACTCTCTTAAATTTTTAACCTGCATATAAATCAGGGCCACAAGAGGATGTTTCCCCTTCTTATTTTCTAGGATTCTGATTTGTATTTCATCTTAATTAAAGCCATAGCCAGAGGAGAATTCAGAAGATGATGACCCATACAGGTCTTCCACTTTACAATAGTACAGTTTGTGTTCTTTACTTGATAAGTATACATGATGATTATAGAGCTTGGGATGTGTCTCTCTTACAGACAAAAAACCAACAGTCTTCAAGAAAGATTGGGTTTATTGGGGTTTTTTTCCCCTCAGCATTTGGATAGAGGTTGTATTTTGGATTTTTGGGGGTGGCGTGGGAGGATTTTGGTTTTTTTCACTTAGTGCAGGATCACTGATCTTCTCTGGAAATTAATTCACAGACCATCTTCAGTCAAGCTGGTAGATGGGATTAAACAAGCAGAGTTGACATGCTTGCAGTAAAACTCCATTTCTGCTTACATTTTTTTATTTCTCCTTTTTATTTTTCACAAGAACTGTCAGCCTCTTAAGTAAAATATTAACTTCTTTTATTAAATATAAAAAACTATGAGCAAAAAATTTCAGGGAATTTAACTCTGGGAGATGTATTTCAAATGTCTTTTTCCCTCTGTGGGCTAAGCCCTCCTGTTGGACTACAGTTGTGTGAAAATGGGTATGGTCTGGTATGCTGTGACTTAACTTTGCTTAAAGAGCCTTCCAGAGAAGGAGGGGCTGGTGAGGCTCTTAGATTTTATTTCTTAAGGACACCATAACACCTTTTTTGAGTTTTCTGGCTAGAAAAGGGTGAAGCATGGGTAAGATAATGTGTTCTGACTGTATATGATTTGATGCTAATAAGAACATTTTAAGGTAATTGTCAGACAATAAAACTAGCTTCATTCCTCAAGTCTACTATTCTATTGAATCCAAGACAGAGGAAGATGAAGATGATACTTTGAAAATTATGTGAATGTTACTTCTTAATGAAGTCCTTTGAATTAAAGTACTAGTAAAATATTTGTTTTTCTCTTTGTAGAGTAAAGTTTTTTTTTCTTTTTTTCAGTCTTCATACAGGAAACAGATCAGTTTGCTTCAGTAAAACCTTGCCTGGTTATTAACTGAGAGAAACTGTGGACACTTTATTCGGCTGAGAGCCAGCAGCTCTGAATTTGCATCATCTGGTGAAGTGGTGGAAACCCCACCTTTGTGACATAGTATTTTACTGTATTTTCTTTTCCTTGCTGCTGATCTGTTTCTCAATATATGCAGACAAGTAATGACTCTGTCATCTCTGTTTTCCCAAAACATAATAGCTGCTAAAATAATATATCATGTAGATGTCTTTCAACATCTGCCATCCTGTAATTTCTGCAATCTTCTGCACACTTACAGAAACAGAGACATAAAAAAAGACTAGCCCATTTTTTTGTACACAGTGGTTTTGGGTTTAAGTCACGACGTCAATGTGTATATTTTTCATCTTTGCATTCCCATACTTAGGTCAAATGTATTCCAGTACTTGGAAATGTGTTTGATTGATGGAACTTGGGTATTTTGAAGGGATGTAGTGTTAGTTTGAGTATAGAATTATTTCAGTTGCCCAAATAGAGTGGTTTGGAATCTGCCATGAGCTACCTGTATCTGTTGGAGACAGAGGTAACAAAGAACCTCAGCTAATGAGAAAAACTTATTTTCAGCACTTAATATCAGAATCTATTAATGGCATGCTCCTGACTTTTATGTCCAAGAGCAAACCAAATCATCCATCTTTTCCCTCACTTTCCCACTTTGGAAAATAAGTGGGATGTCAATCATTCATCTTGAAATACTATTCACACTGATACTTGGGTGTCATCCACCGTACCTCCAAAATGAGTCTTTTACCACTTTCTGCAAAGAAAAACATAGGCAGAAGTAATACTAATGAAATCCTCATTATGTAACATAATGTGGTGATACTATGAAAACACTAGTGAGGGCAACAAGGTATATCTGCTAGGTAAGTAATTTTAATTGCTTATACAGCTAAGTATACCCATCTTGAGCTTCCTTGTTGCTCCTGAGAACTACAGAAGAACCTTTTGGGCTTTTTATACAGAATTTTTAAATTTTGTAGGTTTGGGTGGTTTGTTTTAGTTTTGGTTTTTGGTTTTTTGGTTGGTTGGTTTGTTTGGTTGTGGTTTTCTAGAGGCAATGAAGACATGGTCTTTTCCTTGGGCTTTTTGTTCAGAAATGAATCATCATTGAAAATCAAGGAAGAAATAGACATTATTTTACTACAGTGGTGTGACGTTTACAAATGCAAAACATCCTAGTCTCATCTGATACCATCTTTTCTAGGCTCCTTTGAGGTCCAGACTTTCTACCATTTAGAGACTTTGGTAAATGTTTATTTTGAGTTAAGAAGAAGGAGGAAAAAGTTTGAAACATTATGGATACTCCAGAAAAAATTTCTGTGCTCTGCAATTAGAAACATTTTCATGTAGCTACTCTGTTAAGAGGGAACATGGCTTACCATACTTGTAAGTTATATCAGAGGATCCATCACTTGTTATGAAATAATTAAATTTTTTTGGACTAAAATAAAGTGTGTTTTTGAGACTTTTCGAGTTTTACCAAACAAAATAAAAATGTGTTACGGAGAAAGTGGTAGTGATACAGAGTTTATTGCTTGGCTGATTGCAGTATTTCAACAAATAAAAAATAAATTGAATAAAAATGTTGGAACCCACAGTAAATCATTGTCTCACTACAAACTAGCAAGTTTTGTCTCTCTAAAAGCTATCAAGTTTTTTTGCTAGCTGCTAAATTAAGCAGACAACAGCTGCTAGCTGGGATGCATATAGGTCTGTACTTACGTTTGTAATGAGTCAGTCTGATTATGCTTACCTTTGGGTTACTTAAAATAAGTTATCTCACCTAGTCATTCTTGTATCTGACACTCATCTAGGTATTACATGATTTCATTATTCTGAATTTCTCACTAGAAGATACATTATTATGGCCTCATAGCAATGAATCTTCTTAAATTGTTGTATTTTTCATTTCAAGGGTTAAATGCTTGTAATTCTTTCTCAGATGGTAAAAATTCTGCTTTCGAACTGCTTATAGGAGAAAACTGTCCACTTAAGCATAATGTTTGACTAAAGATTTAGGATTTTGTAGAAATTTGATAATACACAATGCTTTATAATATAAATCCAATGGGACCTGAAGTAATAGATACTCTAGATGTTTCAGTATTGAGGAATAAGAACAGAAGAAGCCCTGTCTCAGTCACTGGGCTGGTTTCCTGGTCTGCTTGGATGTGATTTGCACTTGTCTTGGACAACAGGTCATCACTGCTTTTGGGTGGAATCATGTCACTTTTGCTTCCTCCAGTCAGAAGGCAAGTCAGCCACGGTTGCCTGACTCTTGATGTTTGGGCACTTCTTAGAGTAAGGTCAGTCTTATTTTCTTTGACTGAAGAGCTTTATGCTCAGGCATTGATGTAATGAAAGAGCCATCTGTTATTCTTCATTTGGGGCACATCAGGGACAACAGATCATTAACTTATAAGCCATTTTTATTCCTGTGCAGGTTTACCATTCTCTGAGTGTATGGAAGGATCTTGAAATTCTCTGTATAATATGCTTCTTGACTAAGTTTTGTGAAGGTGCTGCATGTCAGTACTGGGAGATGCTTACAGTGTAGTTGTATTTTACTTCATAAGGTAGCTAAAATTGTCTTTTATAGTTTGGATTTTTTTGGCATCCTAAATGCAGTGACATTTTAACTTTAAAATGTCAGGCTTATTTTGATAAATTCAGGCAGATTCTTTTCTCCAGTACATATGGACATACGGTAATGTTACATGTTTTAAAGGCCATTTGCCCTTACAGCTGGATCTGAAAGCAGATTTAGCTGAAATCTCTCCCTCAAATTCCAAACTTTAAATCCTGAAAAATCCTATTCTGCTTACTCCTGGGACAGAATGCCTGCAAAATTTTACTGGCTTTTAAAAACCTTGTCTCACCTAGTCTTTAGTTTTGTGACTACAGTCTGTTAGGGACTTTGGTTCTGTTTTTACAGACAACCAGCTGAATTCTAGGCTTTAGGCAATTTAGTAGCTGAGCACCTTGCTTATAGCTCAGAAGAACAGGGGTTAAAAAACTTGATGCTCATCTGTCTGAGTCAATGCTTCATGCCTTCCATGCAGTAAGAAGATTTGATCTCATATTCACCTTGGGACTGTCATCTCTCTTTTTGTGGTGGATTTATTGTACCACTTCTCTTAGCAGGACCTACAACACTCATTCAGAAAATGGGAGAATTCTTCTTAAGGCTAGCAGTGTTCATCATCTGTGCCTCTTGTTTTTCTTAGCAGTCTTTCAGTCACCAAAATGGGAATATTATACCTTATTTCTGATCTTACAAACGAACAAGTGATCTTCTGAGTGACTGGGAGCATGGCTGTGAGGTGTGATGTTCTCCTACCTGGTTTCTCCAGATTGGATTTGGGAGATTTGTCCAGGGACTGAGGGGAGGGCAGTGAGTCAATATTTGTAACATCTCTTGCTTAAGTTATTTTACTGCCATGTAATTTTTGTTATACCAAATTTCAATTTAATGCTAACCAAGACTCTCCAAAGGGTCTTAAGGGTTAGTGTTATAATTCAAAACCTAATGTAAACCATGGATGTGCGCAGTCACTGAAAATGTTTTTCTGTACTCCCTTCCCTTCCCTTTAACATTCTCTAAGGGTTTGGAAAGCTGCAAATGGAACAGAACCCTGGCTGCAGGTGGAAGGTGAAACACAGGAAGAAGAACAAACAAGACTGAAAATTGAGCTCACTCTGGTGCATGTGGGTGTTAGTGGAGCTTCAAGTGGTCTCCAGATGAGTGAATCAGTACATTTTCCTTTTCAGCAAAACATCATAAACAATTCATTTCACAGGACACTAGGGCCTGCTGGCATCTGTAGGGGTAAGGCGAGCAGGTTTAAGTAGTAAGTGCTGTAAGAAAAGGAGGATTGGGAGTGGGGGGAGGGAAGTGTAATGTTTTGGCTTCCTCACAACATCACTTAAATGCCGACTGTGCCCTAGACCAGCTGGTTACAGCTAACTCTGTGCATTTAGAGCAACTGGGTCGAACATGTTCTGGAGACATCTGCTGCAGCAGAGAAGCAGAACAGTGGGACCAGGAGGGAAGTCAGTTTACAGAATATGCATCAGTGTGTCCAGATCCTGTGACCTAAAAGGTACCCTAAACAGTCAAGCAAGGAGTTTATGTATCTTTCCTATGCTCTGTATCATGCTGGTGTAGCAAGGCCTCAAAAGTAGAACTCAACAGCTTTTCCTCTTTTTCTGAGAGGTGTGTAGCATAGGGTCTGCTGAGTCTTAACTTCACTCACGTTTTGCTTTACGTAAAGGAGCTCCCTGCATTTTCCTCTGCTTCTGTGAACATTTGTGGATGCAAAGTTCTAGAAATCGTGTGCAATCATTTTTGTAAGAGCTGTTTTTAAAAAATCAGGAGAAACATGTAGAGAAAATAGCGTTAAAGGAGACTGGGAGATTTAATTGAACCAATACTCTTTCGTAGAGCAATAGCACTTTTCTCTTATAGTGCTTCCTGTGACAATGTTTAAAAGATTTTTATGTCTTTTCACAGATGAGGAAACTGAGGCAATGGTACAGGTAATTTACCTGGCTCCCCTGTGCAAGTATTATTTGTATGGGATGTGCATTTTAAATGAGTAAAATCAAAAGCTATTTTTTTAATGCTTTTAGTGGAAAAATGGGTCATGCAGAGCTCTCTCAGGATTTTGGACACAGCATTACTCGGATCCATTTCTGTGTTTGTAGAAAACCCTAATAACCATGGTTTGCTTAGCAAAGGTGTATCATTGGTACTGACGTCCAGGCAGAGAAAATGCTTCTTATGTAGTTATTGCTCTTACAGTTTCATGTGTAGAGTTAAAAAGCAGGATAGGTCAATGACATAAAGATTACTAGCATGTTAGTTTTGCCCTCCTGGACTTGTGAAGACCTTAAGAGGGAATTGATGTTGCTAATAATGTTTCAACCTTTAGTTTAAAGAGATTGTATGTGGAGAAAGAGAGGGAAGAGAAGTACTGTTACTAATTCCTGGTTTTGTTAAAAAATTGAGGTTTTCCATTCGGATACTGATGTCATGATCACATAGACACCTGCACGTTTATCACTGTTTCAGTTAAGCTGCATAAACTTAGCACCAGGCAGGATCACTCTAACAGAAGTTTTATTTAAAGACCACTGTGGGACTGATAAAATCTGTTTTCAGAGGAATGGGACAGACATAAGAATACAAGCGGAGGTGTGATTATCTCACAGCTACTTACATCTGTATTAGTCAAAATCCCTGGTAAAATGTCCAAATGCACTTGTTCCCTTCCAAATAAACAGACGTTGCGTGTAAGTGAACAGCTTGTGCTAAGAACGTCAAGCTGCTAATTAAATTCTGCAATAGTTTTCACATTTATTTCATTTAATCACCCAGTGAATATAATCCTAAGAAGTATCTTGCAAGAAGGAAATGTGCTTTGTGAAACTTCATATCCCTGACAGAACCAGAGCAATGAATGGTTCTTGACATCCAGTTATCTCCCTTCCTGCTTTAAAAAAATAAAGTCTGCAAGTACCTGACCTTACATTTGATTATTCATGTATCATCCATAACAAACAGAAGCAATAAAATATCTCCAACTTGGATGATTCTTTGTAATACTTACAACTTAAAACTTACAACTTAAGAAGCTGGTTCCTACCTTAAAACTTTCTGAAAATAACCATCCAACAAGTAACAGAAGGAGCACTCTCTTTTCTCTGGTTTTTCCTTTATGATCATGAACTGGATTAGTGAGTTTGAAATTAACTAATAGGTGGGACTCAGAACTCACTAAGAAATCAGTCTCTTTGAAATTGAACATGAGTAATGTCCACCACCCTTACGCATTGTTTTGTGCCAGTTGAGGATAGCAATGACAGACTATGATCATAGGAATTGCCTTATGATGAAGACATAATGCTCTGTAATTAAAGACTGCGTCTAGGTTTCTTCAGATCACTGGGCAGTATCAGCACCTGTTACCAGAAACTAAATTTTTACTTTTTAAAGAGACTAAATATTCCAAAACAAGTCAGTTGAGTAATTTTATCACATGGAATATCTCGGGAGAGCGTGGTATGTAGCTAATGTTATGCAGACAGGGAGTCTTGATAAGTATTCTGTTTCTTTTGGATCTGTCTTTAGAAGAAAGATTTCATCTGTTTCTTTTCAAGGAAAAATTAAAATACCTATCTTCTGAAGAACATTGAGGACTAGTAAGTGGTGCTTTTTCACATCTTGCCATTATACCGTGTGTCCTTAGAGTGTTCATTTTTCCACTGTATTTAGAATGTGTTACTCCAGAATAAAAGGAAATTTATGGGAAATGTGAAAAGTGTGTTGTATCTCATCTTTTAAATCCAAGTGAGTAGATATGGAAAGAATATCTGCTGTTGTATTATATTTTGTAAATGAATTACATTTGTACTTCAAGCACTGGCTTCCATTATGGCTGGCTACTATGATGAATGGTATATTTCTTTATGGAGCCATTAAGAAAGAATAACTATGGAATAGATGAGTTGATATTTGGTCATTCATCCTTCAGAGGGAAGGTGATGACATTAGATCTCCTCTGAGCAAGACATCCTTGGGAGCTATATCACACCAGTGTAAGTACAAGATCCCTCTGCAGCTGCAAAGCACAATGCCCTGCACCTGCAGGCTGCAGATGGCTTACCTAGATGGCCAGGACACATTTTAACATGTATTTCAGATGGCTGGCTCTGTGAAAACTCGGGAGTCAGGCATCCTTGAAGCTGACTCTGGATTTAAATGAGGAGGACAGCAGTTTGCCTTGGTTGAAGGTTGCTAACTTCTGCTCCTGGCTGGGAGTTCCAGCTGCTGCAACACTTTGCTTTGTGGTGGGATTTTTCCTTTAATGAGGAAGGGGACCATGGCCAAAATGATCTCTTTCTGAGACAGTTTGCCTAAGTTGAATTCTTGGCATTTTTAATAGAAAATAATGTAGTTGTGTATATAGCAAGAAAATGCACATTTCATGGAGTAAGCGCAGACCTGCCCACAGCTTTACTACCAGCAATGGCCAGTATGAACTGGCACATTTTTGTCCAGATTAGTTACACCTGGAAAGAAAAACTGTTTTGTTGATGGTACGTCCTCTTCAGGACAGTGACAGCTAATTAAGATGCAAACTCCTCTTTATCTGTTACGTGGTGGGTGTCTGGGTTAGCTTTTGTGTCCCAAAGATGTGGGTTTGGTTTTGAGTGCCTTGTTCATGTTTGTTTCTGGTAGTATCCTGAGACTGACCATTTCTCTACGTTGATATATTCTTAGCATATTTAAGAAGCAACTAAGATTTTAATGCTGCAGTAGGACATTTGGGACCAGGTAACTCATGTTCCACTTTACAGTAGCACCCAAGCCAGACCATTTAATGGGACATTGCAATGCAGTTACTCTCACTAGGACCAGATGGAGCTGCACAGTCACACTGCAGTTGCCAAGGGTAACTGCAGTAAAGGCAAATTCAATATTTGGAGGCCTGAGTTCCCATCTCAGTATTCCCATGGAGTGTCTGGACCCAGTTTCTCTGCTGTCCTCTTCCTCCTCTGATCTACCACTCACTTCCTGTGCTCTATATTCTTACAAAGTAATGCTTAAACTCACTGTTACAGTCTTTCAAGAGTATCTAAAGGTATTTTGCACTGATGTGAGTAGCAAATACCAAATGATCATTCAAGATAATGAACGAACCTGGCAGAGTGCTGTTGAAGTTGTGAAGAACATTAGAGGTCAAAATCAGCTTTGCTTTGTACCCTTCACCTTCATCCAAAGTCAGGAGTGGCAGTTGAAGTTAGCTCTTAGGATTTTCATTTGCTGTTTGTATCAGAAGCATTTACAAAGGAGCTTTTATTAAAGCTGATCAATCTGAAGCTAGCTGCCCTTTTGATGTAGTCAGTAACTGCAACATCCCAGTCAGAAATTAAAATGTGTTAAGTATTAAAATTTATTGAGATATAAGGTGCTAAGAGTCTTAAACCAATGAAGAAATAGAGCTTTGCTGCTCCTTTACTTAACATGTTTGTTTTTCTGTGCTTTCGGGAATTGTTCCTTAAACCAGAAAAAAACAGAACAAGAAAGGAAACATGGCTTCTGCGTGGAATAGTGTCAAGCCCCTCCAGCTTAAAAACACAACTAGTACAAACATTTTTAAAAAAGCATACTGCGTTATCAGATTAATCATTCCATTAATCATATCATTAATCATATTCAGAAGTGTAGCTTGCTTTTCACCCCTTTAATGCTGAAGTTAGATGGTTCTGGTAAACCTTGCTGTAAAGTCCAACATGCATCTAAGAAATTTAACAAAATCTTGACCCCAAGTGATATGTTTTCACCTCAAAATGTCCATCTTCTTTTTTGAGTAGTATCTCTCTGGCTTTCTGCATGTTGATGTTTAATATCTTTATAACAAAGATAATGGTTTTATTGCAGATATCTAGCAGCCATAATATCCTAATATATTTCAAGGATTGGTAGTTTTGTGCTGTACATCCATTAAGTAACCATTATTTTTATAAACTTGCTGCAAATTATATATATGTATAGTCACAGATCCACAATGTTTCTGTAACATATTCTCTTTTTAAAAAGGCTTGTGTTGATTTGGTTTAAATAATTGTAACTAAGTTAGTTTAAAATCCCATTAAATGTTATAAATACTGCGGCCACATATGGTAGACAGACTCTTCTTACAGCTGGATAATCCTTTTGATGTTGGTTTGGAAAACTCACTGCAGACAGGGAGGAAGAGAAGAAAGGTCTTCACCTTTCCTCTAATACTCAAAGATAGCCCCCCAAAACTCACAGAGATGCTTCTGCACAGCTCTTACTCACTGTTCGGCAGACCACATCTTCAGCAGGTAAGGCAATGTATAGTTTCAGCAAGGAACAAGAACAAAATGGCATAAATAGTAACCAGCCTAACCAAAAAAGTGGGTTTAGATTCTCTCCAGCTGAGAGTTCATCAGAGTTCCATCAGAGTTCAACTGATGCAGAAATAGTACAACTTAAATCGATTTCAAGGGAGATACAGTCTCACAGAACATCAGCTGGGAATTGAATTCTCAGATTCTAAGCCCTCTTTTTACTATGTATGCCCTAATAATATCTTTAAGAGGAAGAAATGTACATTGACAAGAGTTGAAGGTAAATTAGGGTCAAGACCTAGGATAGAGCAATGTACCTCAATGCTGTAGTGAGTAGCAAGCTTTTACGTATTCCATTAAAAGGTAATGAAGGCTCCAAAATTGGCAGTTTCATCAGGGAGACATCCCCATGACTCATCTTGCATAAGCAGAGCTGAGTCCTCATGCCAAAAATAGAATAAAATACTCCCATTCTATGAAGTGAAAGCAACATAGTTGTGGAAAAATATTTTTTTTTTCTTTTTTCTGGTTTTTCTTTTTTTCCTTTAGCTTTATTTCAGTCATGGTTTTGTGGCTCTTAATTAAGAAAGATTTTCACAAACTCTTAAAGTCTCAGCATGGCATTAAAAAAAAAATCAATCAGATGAGCTTGTATGTGTAACAAATTGTTACCACAACCAAATCATGCAGTGACAACTATTTTAATTGTCATAATTCTTCAATTTGGAGTGCATTTTATTAAAAATAGACATTAATGGCCCTATGTTCCATCATGATTTTAGAAGTTGTGTCTTTTTAAGGACATTAAGGAGTGTTTTTGTTAGATGTATGGAAAAAAAATCCAAGTAAGTTTTTTCTTTTGTATTGGATGACTGTAAATGGTTTAGATACAAAAAAAAAAACCAACATGTTTTTACTGTGTTTTCATAGCACCATGCCTAAAGATGTATTTTTTATCTCTTATATTTTGTCATAATACTATTTTTAAACATAAAATGTTAGTCATAAGAAGTCAAGACTTTTGAAGTAGCAGTAGCCATGACAACCTTCACTCTTGGGGGTGCAGTACAAGGTCTGTCGCTGTGTGGCTGGACGTATACCACATGTGACTGGATGAAATGTTACTGAGTGTGGTAAAATTACTTATGACTTCATTAAAGACTACTTTTTCTAGGTCATGCAACAAATTAGCTGCAAGCTGCAATTCAGGAAATGAGTTGTCACTGCTATGCTTGTTCCATCAAACAGTAGATAAAGACACTGTTGTGCAAGCAAGGTCTATTAAACACGGTATGTTTTGTGGATTATTCTTTTTATTTCTTTCTCTTTTCAATTTTCTTCTCACATTCTGCTTACTTTTCTTTATTTCCTTTCCCTTTGTTTTTCTTCTTTTTCTGTTTTTCTTCTTTTTCTGTTTCTCTGTTTTCTGCTCTTGACCATCCTTTGTACCTTAGCACTGGTGAACTTGTAAAACAAGTAAATAGACTTTTTTTTTAAACTTACTTGGAAGATGCACATGTTTTTTAACCCCATCTGAGTTGTATTGACCTTTAACTGCATAATTCTCACTGCAGTCAGTTGGAATAATTGAGATGTCTTGCAATACCTACCTTTAAGTATTTCAGAATTAAAATACGACATGTTTTCTGAAGACATGTTTTTCCTGAGGACATGTGGAGCTCACCAAGGCAATATTTAGATGAGTGATGTTCTCATCTGTGTTCAGCAATGCAGTTAGAAATGTCTGAGTGAAACTCTGAAGCCCCTGTTGCTATACTGTACCACAAAAAAAATTTCTGTGAGCAGGTTTAAGCTTTGTACATAACAGCAAAGGTGTTTATGATCATGTATTCTTGTCAATCTATAAATACCAGATTAAAAGAATATCAGAACTTATTTAGGAAACATAAAAAAAATAGGGTTTCCTACAGAGTTTTTATCAAAATAAATTCAAACATGGTTTTGTAGCACTCAGGTACTAATTAATATGGTGGGAAAGGATGTTATGAAGAATTTAATCCTTATGCAGGTTATGGTTTTGTTGTAAGACAATTCTGTACAGATTGCACTGTAAAGATGAAACAAAGTAAAACCCATGGGTTTTTTAAATTAATACTGCCCATTCTATATAGTGAATGAGAAAATGATAATGAAACTGCAACTAGTGAAAAAATAGTAAAAGTTTATATACTTCAGTGATATATGCAGAGAGCATATTAGGAGCTAAATTAAAGTTACTTATTAAGTCTAATTGTGCCATTTCTTGTATTTTTGAATGTGTCTATAAAGCATTCCTTATCTCTAAAATAATTTTATGCATGTGGTTTAGTTTGTCTGGTTTTATACCTCTAAAATACAGTTACATAGACAGTGTTTTAGCAATAAGTATAGAGACAGTATTTCAGAAATAATTGCAGATTGCAAATAACTCATGAGAAATACAATTTATTATTAAAGATGCATTAATTATGGTTGCATACTATCATAAATTTACATACTACTATAAATTTAAAATATTTATTCAATTTAAAATTTTATATACATATATATCAAATCAATAAATATGTATCTTCAAGTTAAGACAACTGCTGCATTCCTTCTCTGAATGTTAAGGAATTTTTAATTTTCAGTTGGACATACAGAACAAAGCTAACCTGGATTTTTTTATAAAGTTGCTTGGGAATGAAAGAGAAAAAAATTGTATCCAGGCAACAGCACTGTAATAATTTACAACATCTTAGATCCACTTGCTCAATATTGAAACCATTTTCTGATAAAGAAAGAGCAACTTACATAAACTACTTGTTTTGTATGTTGTTTATATGTCTGGATTTCTGGTAAATGTGGGAGTTCCTCCACATTAATACTCAGCTAACAAGAAGTTGACGGTTAGTTCACTTGTGCCTGTATTTTTATAGGCGTACACATCAAGCTGCACCGGAAGCAGTGTGATGTTTTGTGTAAAGTGTGATGCTTTGACAGGCAATGGCCTCTGTACTGGAATGCAAACATTAGATTGGCTTTCAAATGGCAGGAGGAGGTTAGTGTAAAAACCATCCTGCCTCTTAAGGATCTGGTGGCACCTGCTTCTCAGGGAAACCAGTGTGAGGATGTTCCATTCTTGCTTTGCTGAGGTATCAGGGACCTGGGGTCTCCTGTCCTGGAGCCTGTGCATGGTGACCCTGTCTGCTTAGAGGAAGAATAGTGGGGCATTTGCCCTAGTCCCCAGAAAAAGGCTTGGAAGGTAGGGGACAGGATGATAACGCACTGTGGACCATGACATTTAATAAAGTTATGTGTGCTAAGCAAAACGCCTGGGAAATTCCAGCCAGGGAGGGGGGAAGAATTTGGGGAAGAGCTAGGTTCACTGGGGCATTTCAGATTAGGTAGTGTGGGGACAGATTTGGCACGGCAGCTTTTCCCCGAGGGAAATGAGGGAGAGCCTGGCAACTTAGGGTGGTGCTGTCCAAGAGCTGTCAGTACCAGCTTGTCTTTTGGCCTCATCAAAATGGTCTCTCTCGCAAAGAATCACAGAGGTCACAATCCTGCTTGTGATCCAGCATCTTCCACTAGTGTTACCTTTTCATTTTTGTTCATTTGTACAAATTAAGAGACGAGATAGATCTGGTCCCAGGAGAGCTTCTTGTGATCAGCACAGAGCATTCTCATGCACCGCACAGGCCTGTTACATGCTGCATGTTTGTATCTCACAGGACAGTGTGAGCAAACTGACTAATCAGGTGGTGATGGTGGTACAGCTGGCATATTTAATCAATAATAACCCTTACTTATGTGTTGAACTTGGACATAATCATGTCAATTGTTCTGGTATGTTTGACATCACACCTTCAAGACAGATCAGTAATTTCTGTATTTGAAGAAAATCTTCTCTAAGGTATACAGTATTTGAGCATGTGGAAGGTGAGCATGGACTACATTATGTTTACTCTAAAAGGTGATAGTTGGGTTTTGTTTTGAACTGTGACAGATGTCACTACTCTGTTTCTTTCTCTTTGGCATTTGCACATATCAGAAAGTCAGTCGTAGCCCATGTCTACATCTATCTGTGATAGAAGGATTGCTTCCAATACTACATTTTGTCAGGACTACCCACTTTCGGTGTGTCTTTTCTGAAACACTTAGATGAAATTCTATATTTCATTTTTTCATTTACAAGACTGTCCCTTGGATTTGAAAGTGGTCCTTTTTTTTTCTTATTTTTTTCTTTTTTTTTTTTAACCTATAAAGCCTGCTGAACCAGCATGAAAGAAACCTGTCTCGTAAGCCAAAAAGAATATTAATCTGGAGGGCAAAATGTAGAAAAGGATAAGTACAGGAATATATTGAGATCCTATGCTTTGTGGTGGTAAAGAGTTCATTATTCCCTGAGAGGAATAGCATAGGGTTTTTTTTGTTAGTTGGTTGTTTTNAGAAAAGAGGGTGTGGTGAGGTGAGGGTCGGCCTCTTCTCCCTGGCAACCAGCAGCAGGGCAAGAGGAAACAGCCTCGAGTTGCATCAGAATAGGTTTGGATGGAATATTAGGAAAAACATTTTCACAGAGAGGATGATCAGTCAATGAAAAAGGCTCCCTTTCCCCAGAAGTGTTCAAAAATCATGTGGATNCTAATTTATTGAAATAAAATACTCTGACATTTTTCTGAGTATTTCAGAATGGCTCAGGAACAGCCATTCTCTATTAAACAGCCTAGAACAATGCTAGGGTACAACAGTGCAAAAAAACCTACTCATAAATAAATTATATTTACTGACAGGAAGTCAGTATACTTCTCTGGTAATGATTCTAGCATGAGAATGCTAAGTATCCTGTAGTTCTTAAAGGATAGGGGAATTTTTTTTTTTTTTTAATAGCTGCTTGGGAATATCTCATTTTGCAAGAATTCCTTATTTTTGAAGAATTTATCAGTATTTTAACTCTTGTGTGAAATATTTCTTTCAAATTCTACCTCCTTGAATGCTTATAACAAAGCCACACAGTAAATTTAAAACACAAATGATTTATTAATGATCAGGCAATGACCTCTATTTAAAAGTTGGTAAACCTTTTTCATGGCACAAGCGATAATGTTGAAGCTGCATGTCTATATGGAGATATGCAGTGTGCTGCACACAGCAACCCCATGTTATCTATTCTGAATAATTCTGGGAAAAAAAAGGCAATGAAGCTGGTGAAGGCTCTGTAGCCCAAGCCCTGTGAGGAGCAGCTGAGGGAGCTGGGGTTGTTTAGCCTGGAGAAAAGGAGGCTCAGGGGAAACCTTATTGCTCTCTACAACTGCCAGAAAAGAGGGTGTGGTGAGGTGAGGGTCGGCCTCTTCTCCCTGGCAACCAGCAGCAGGGCAAGAGGAAACAGCCTCGAGTTGCATCAGAATAGGTTTGGATGGAATATTAGGAAAAACATTTTCACAGAGAGGATGATCAGTCAATGAAAAAGGCTCCCTTTCCCCAGAAGTGTTCAAAAATCATGTGGATGTGGCACTTAGGGATATGGTTTAGTGGTGGACTTGGCAGGGCCAGGTTAATTGGTTTGGACTTGATGGTGCTATTTAGGTCTTTTCCAACCTAATCAAGTCTATGATTCTAAGACTACCTATGAAAAAGATGTATTTTTAGTAGTGATTTACCTAAGAGCAGTGGAAAATTGTTGATAAAATAAGGACTACTCTAAACTCAAAATCGACTTCTGGTTATCTGTGCCTGCTTTCTCACTGTTTTGAAGGTATGAAGCACCTGTCCTTGGACAACGTTTGCTTCAGAGACTCCCAATGCTGACCTGCTCTCTCTGCTTCGTGTCTGCATGAGCAGCATTGCACTGCACTGCATAGGAGATGCATCCCATGAGATTCAGGCCTGATGGATTAATTTTCAACCTCAATGGGCCCCATTCTGGTTTTGCAATGTGTAGAGCTCTAGAGCAAGAGGTCTGAATTCTATATGTTTTTTCAGATAACCTATGTCCTTGTGACATGTATGACTCCTATGAAACTGATGCCATGATGATTTTTTACCTTTTCTTTATGTACCTTTTATATAGCTTCTATGTATCCTCAGTGCTTTTAGCATGCATACTTGTAATTCCTTAAGTTTGATAGCTTAGCATAGACCTAATATTTGTTAAGCTAAGAGACCAAACATCCTGGAAGCCTCGCTCCTGGAGGCTGGAAAGCCCTATGGTATCCCGGGAAACCAGGGTCATCTCTAGAACGCATCCTGTAAACTAAGGCCCATCCAGGGGGGAATTCCTCAGGATGGGGGGTTCATTCAAGTCTCTCATTGGGGAATCTTTGATAGATATGCTAATTTGCAAAGTCTATAAATTGTATACTCGATCTACCGTGTGTGTGCATTTCGGTGCATTCCACCGTGGCGAAATGGTGCACCTTAAGGATCCTTAAATAAATACCTAGGTAAAAACCCCTTTTTCACTTAACCATGTCTGGCTTTTAATTTTATGACCAGGGGAAGGCAACAAAACCATGCAAAGTTGTGAGGGAGATGTGGGACCTCCATCACTGATAGTATCACAAGACAATGATTTCGTCTTAAAGATAGTTCAAAGCTTCAGCAGAAGAGAGAGAACAGAGCTGACTTGCTGTTCCTGGTGAGGAGCTGATGAGCTGTATTATGTGTAACTGGAGCTCCTGGAAGTCCCTCTGAGCCTTGCAAATACTGAATTGCAGTAGCGAAGCTGAGAAATAGCAGACTGTCAAATCACTATCTCAGGACAGTGCCAAATAGGCACCATAGCTTGAAAGCACCCTGCAGTTGATTAAAGTGCTCTGCTCAGTGCTGTGCTAGAGAGCCTATGAGAAAGCAGATACTTCCTCCAGAAAACAAAGCAGAATTTAAAACCTCTTTAGGGCTAAGAATTCAGCATCACCATTATCTAAGAAAAGTTTTATAAGGTGAGAACAAGGACTGAAAGTTTATTGAAGCAAGAATCTATCTGATATAAAGAAAAGATTATTTAAGACTAAAAGTTTATACGATAAAGAAACAAAGACTTGTCTGTCTCAGCTTTTATGTCATCAGCAGTCACAGTGGGTCTCTGTAAGCAGAGTACATTCTGCATATAATGTGATCATAGTTATTTCTCTTTTTCAGATTGTGGTAGGAACAAATTTGAGTTATGTTTCTGATTTTGTACTTCAGGAAAACAGGAAGGTTTTAACTCTTACCCTGCTGTAAGAGCAATATTAATTTTTAGTGTGTACAGGAAAAAAATACAGAAAATTGTTCCTATAAGTTGAATTGAAGCTTACATGTTTGAAGAAATTGCTTCAGGAAAGCTGTGTTAAGTGGTAATTTTGGGTTCTTTAACATGGATGTAAAAGAAACCGATTAATGTAACCTAGGATAACATATGATCTGTTATTGATTTATTAAGGTAATTAAATGACCTGTCTGAAGGTGCTTAAATAACTCAGTTCTGGTAATGAGGATAACCTAGTTTGATCTGTAAGTCACCAGCTTGTATCAAGATGAATTGTGTAGGTGGAGCTAAAAGTGATGCTCCTGGTCTGCTGTAAAGCAGTTTGCTATCCTGCTTTAAAACAAAACTGACCATGTACAGCGAATTAGTCTTCTAACTCCCTGGGATGTTGCTGTGAACACCGAGTGACATTCCATCTTGTAAACAAACTTCAGCTGTTACCAGTGCAGGAATTCATGGCCCTGGAAAAAAACAGTTTCTCTGACAATTTAAGTTTTCAATTAAATAATAACAAAGTGATATTTCTAATGTGTTTCATTTAATAGTATCTCTGGGACTGTGTATTCTGCTGTGTCAAAAAATATTGTTATTCAGTGCAGGGTTTTGCTTGTGCTTTGTTAGAAATGGAGTCAAGTATTGTAGAATAATTTCCTGGCTAGTTGTGACATGAATTTGTTTTGCATGATGTATTGATGTACAGTCACATCAATAACCTGATTCAACATTTACAGAGCGAGAGCACTGTTTTTCAAGTTATGTTCCCTCTGGGTCAATATCATAAATTGAAATCGCTTGCTAATGAACTTGACTTTTTGTGGTTTTTTTATTCAGCAATATTGTATGTAGAGCCAAGGTTTCTCTGCTATGCAAACGGATTGGTATTAGCAGGAAGCATATTCTAATCTTTTGTTTACACTGCAGAATTCAAAATATATTGTTCACTTTTGCATTTTTTCTCATAGACCTCCTTATGTTTTTACCTGTTGACAGAACTGACCCTGGCTGAGTTAATTGGCAAGGGAGCCAGCATTTGCTAGACATATTCTAACAACTAGACAATTAATTCTCATTAAAGCTAATATGATTCAAGAAAATTAATCCAACTGTAGATTTAGTTGCCGAAATACAAGAACAAGTTTTAACCTTAATATTTATAAATGAAACTGAAGCTATTCATCTTTGAGTAATAAAATGCCATTAGACACTTCAGAATTGAACAGAATGCTAGTATGAGAAAACTGTGGTGTTGGTAGATGTGATGTGTGGAGGCACTGTATCATTTTGTTACAAAGGTATCTTTTTACTTGTCAGTAGGTGAAGAGAGTGTTTATTGTGGCCTTCACTTTCCTGTTAATTTTTTTGTGTCAGTGTAGCAAAGTGGAACCACAGTGTTTATTTTCCGAACTGAAACCCCACGGACTTGCAAATGGATGCAGAGTTTGCAGGTGCTTTCTGCAGAACAAGTGGTGATAAGGCCTGTTATATAGGTGATACTTCTGAGTTATTTAATGGGTTAGCAGTCAGTTGTTTTGGGACATTGGTATGATCTAAAGTTTCTTGCTAGCATACACTGGGATTGAAAATACTCCAAAAACTGTAGTAGAGTTGTGAGGTTTCAAGTATGTAAGGGAGAAAAATTTGGGGAAGGTTTTTATGGTCTAATAAATCTGGGTTGGCATTTTTTCAGTTCTACTTGCAAGCTGTGTGCTGTATTTTGTAAATTCTAGTGAGCAGCTGTTGAACTGTTATATATTAGCCTACTAGTTAACTGCTCATCACAATAAATCAAAAACCCCCAAAGGATAAGGAGAAGATCAGAGGAATAATGACAGGCACAGGAACCCTTCTAACCTACTGCGAAGTACACTGAATCAGGGACTTGTCATCATAAAATACCAAATAAATACCATCGGGGGGGGAATGTTGGACAATTATGCTTAGTGCAAAATCTAAGATGATTTAGAGAAACAAATATCTACCTCACTAACTGAGGGAGATTCTCCTTGTGGTTTGAACTGAGAGCAGAGAAATCCTTTGCTTGGAGAACTCACACAACTTAGTTCGTTCCAGTCTATGTCCCTTCAAAAGATAACACTTGTTTCTTTGATACAGAGACTTCCCATCCACTGCATGCATAATTATTTCCCTTGCGGGAAGTCTCTAAAATCAAAAAATTAAAATGTGTTGCTAAAACCATTGCCAGGTGCTTAGATGAAGGTAAGACTGCAGATGTTGAAATGCTTTTCCAGTTCATGGTCTTGCAAAATTTTTTTGTTTTTATTGCCAGAAAGATTTCTTCCACCATGAGAAGAACCACAACAAAATATTTATATAGTGGAGAAGAGCTAGATGAATTTAATTTCATACTCAAAAGGAAAAATGTTTTATGTAGTGGTTTATTTTAATATACTTCCAGTGTAGCTACAGGAATTACTTTGGTAATTTCTCTATGCAAAAGTCCTAACATTAGTACTGCAGAAAGAGAATGTTATAATGACAAACATCTTTTCTTGCCTTTATACAACCAGCCGGTGCACATGGACATTAATCTGAAGCAGAAACAAAGTTGAATCCATTCAGGATATTGAATATTTGCCTGGGATATAATCCTTGTCCAGTAGCTTTAGATACATACTGCTCAGAAAAAAAATGATGTCAGTTAGTGTGAGACTGAGGAAAAGTAATAATTTGAAACCTGGTTTAAGTGGTTACTGAGAGAGGCAAAGAGTTCTGTTAAGAGCATTATAAAGCATTTTAACACAGTATTTATTCCTTTTAGATCCAAATTTAAAGAATGAAGTAATTGCTATTTCTCCAACAGATACTCTGTTGTATGTGACTGTTGTAATAGAACAAAAAGATCCTGATCCCTGTGGTTTGAAGATTCTGATCCTAGAGACCTGTGGATGCCAAAAGCTGAGTTGCAGAGGGATTCTCCAGCTTTCTGCCTCTGTCTGTGAGAAAGTCTTTACTTTCTCACAGACACTGGCTGAGAGGCAGTTGGGAGTTTCTGTAAACTATCTTCCAGGTGCAAGTTGTTGCTATACTAATCAGGGAAATGTTTCCTGTGGTAACTAACCAATCAATGTAAAGAGCTGGATGGTCAAGGGGCCAATGGCCTTGTGCCACTCCAGAGAACTAACATATAAAACCCGTTTATATAATTAAATAAAGATTCCTCTTTCCTCTGAAACTGGAATCAGTGTCGTTCCTCGCCAATCTCTGTCTCGAACAGCAACAGAGACCTGTGGATTTTTTCAATAATAAAACCCCTCATTCCATACTCTCTGTCAACACATACATTTCCTATTGATTTTCTACTTAATAGAATTATTTTAATTCCACTGGTGCCTCTCTGGAAACCTTAACTCAGTCACAAATGAAAACTGGAGTGTGGGGCACGTGAAAGATTCAGCTCCGCAGCTCTCCCATAGTTTGAAAGTGTTGTGTTATCTCCTGAAAGTATGAGCAACACATCTTTCTGTAGGCAGGTGTGACTGGGTCATGTCCTTGGGGCTGGAGGTCTCAGGTCTGGCTGCTTGGAGCTATTGCTGAATTTCTCTAGCTCAATTCCAGCTAATCCTTTCTCACTACCCAAGAAATTTTGATGCCTCTTACAAAGGTGGATTTAGCTTCTTATTGAACTGTGAGCTGGAGACGTTCAATTTATAAAGAGAGGTACAATTCACCCTGAAAAGATACTCTTTCAAATGAAAGTAATAGAAATTTTCCCTCCTGTCCAGTTTAGCTGAAATGTAAATCACAGAGTCTAGATAATTGCATGTAATCTCTTAATCTAGTAGAGATTTTGTTTGTATTGCCTCCCTACCTAAAAAACACCAGCTGTCATTTTCTACACTTGCTGGGACCTTCCTTCCTCGTGTTCAAACCACCTGGACTGGTATTTTTTATGCTGGTGAAGAGGAGCTGCACAGCTCTATGCTTACATTGCAGTTTGAGCTATCCTTTTCCATTTTAGATTTGTGTAGCTGAAAAATCTCTGCATGCACTGGCATTTCTTTTGTTTTGTGTCAGTTGTTTTATTCTTGCATCCAGCAATTTCTCTTCAGTTTTCTGTTTCTGCAGTGTTTATCTTGTTTTGATTGTTCTAATGTTCATCATTCATTAGTTTGATATTAGATCCTTTTCTTTATATGTATTTTTTTCTGCGGCTTTGGATATTGCTTTTATTGCCTTTACAGTTCTATGTGGTTTTTTGCTTGTACTTTTGAGTAAATCTATCTTTCATTTCATAAGTCAGAAAAGGTAAAATTTTAGGCTGTATTTCTTGGAAACAGTGTTATTGGTAACTTTACTGACAGTTAAAGATTTGTAGAATGACATTATAGGTTTGAAAAGTATTATAGAACTGTCCTTGAACCTTGCTCGAGACGCTCCATATGTCTTTAATTGTCTATTACAGAATGACATTTAAGCATCTACTGCTGTTTTTAATTTTTATTTCATAGCTACTCTCTGAAGAGTCTTTACATAGGCCTTACAAAGTTCTAAAAAACCTTTCAGTTTAGTAGTGTTAGATGCTAGCAGTGTGGTGAACTTGAGATAAATCAGTGGCACATCCAAGAGTTAAAATACCCACCACCATCTGTAATGAGGAAAGAGCTGTGTCCTGGTTATGAAAAAAAGCTCAAAGATAATATTCTCTGAGTCATAGCTACACCAAAGTTTGGATAGCTGATATAGTTGAAGCTAAAATGTGTACAGAGATATATCTACAGTTTTTCAAGTGAAGGATTAGCTTTGCTCAGGTACAAACACAGCATCTTGCAAAACAAAGCTGGAGCATGGCTCCTTCTGAACAGTCTTCAGACAAAAACTTTTAACATGTCTCTAATATCTACATCAGACAATAGCAAAGTATGTTCTGTGTCTTTAAAATAATGAATATAGAGCTTCACATAGTGGTGGTATTGCCCAGGAAAATAAGATCTTCTCTATCATCATTTTGAGTATCAAAGTATACTTACAAGATCTCCCTGTTATCAGTAGTAGCTAGCAAAATTGACAATAGCGATTACAGGCTGTACATCCTTATTATGTAATTTAATGTTCAATAAACACAGAGTTATTTTGAGAAACTGACTGTAATAGAGATTCCTAGTAATGGTGCCCCTGTAAAGAAGGAGGAAGGTGTCTTAGGGAGTCAGATAGTGCAGTCCTGAAAAAGGTGAATCAGGTAAGGAGTAAAGTTAGGCCCCTGAACTTAAGAAAAGCAGACTTCCAGCTCTTCAAGGAGATATTCAATAGGATTCCCTGGGAAACTGCCCTCAGGGACAAGGGAGCAGAACAGAGCTGGCAGAGTGCAAAAGCTGGCAATCCCCAGGAGCAAGAATTCAGGCAAAGAAGGCAAGAGACTGGCATGACTGAGTAGGGAACTGCTGGTCAAACTAAAGGAAGAGAAGCAAATGCAGGCAGTGAAAACAAGGACTCATAACCTGGGAAGGGTATAGAGATGAAGTTCAATTGTGTAGGGATGGGGTGAGGAAGGACAAGGCAATGCTGACCTGAAATTGGCAAGGGATATAAAGAATAAGAAGAGCTCCTTCAGGTACGTTAACCAGAAAAGGAAGGTCAAAGAAGGTGACCCCCTCCTCATGAACAGTGCTGGAAAATGGATAACTATGGATAAGGAGAAGGCTGACGTACTCAACAATTTTTTTTGCCTCAGTCTTCAACAGCAACCTATCTTCCCACACTGCTTGAGGAGATGGGACAGCAGGATGGGACTGGGGTCTAAGTACTCCCAACTGTAATTAAATGTCAGCTTCATGATCACCTGAGGAACCTGAGTGCACATAGGACTATGGGACTTGATGAGCTGCATCCCAGAGTCCTGAGGAAATTCACTGCTGTAGTTTCCAAGCCACTCTCCCTGATATTTGAAAAGTCATGTGTCGCTGCGGACTGCTTGACCGCCCGGAGGCCAAGCAGGCGACCTGTCCAAAGTGTTCTGTGTAAGGAACAGACTGGTGGGTCGCAGTCTGGGACAAGATGCAGCTGAGGCTGTCTGCTCTTCTGCACTCTGTGGAGCTGGTGGCAGTCATTGGATACAGTAGCACATCGCTGAGGCGACGGAAGGAGAGAGGGACTCTTTGTAGCAGCAGTCTGAGTTTATTCCCCAAACGAAGAGCATACAAAGAGCCAAGCGTAAGGGTTGCAACACCTTAAGTATTGCACCGAGAAGGGGAGGAGCAAAAGGATAAACCAATAGGGAGATGACATACAATGACAGGTATCCAATGACGAAGTATTTGGGGAGGAACTCATTCAAACAAACCAATCAGGGTAACAGAACAGCCGAACATTCTAGAACTTAATTACATATACATAAAAGGGGCGTGACTTGGGGGAGGAGATCTTTCCATATGTGGCACTCATGGGCGAGTCTGGTCCTCAGCACCGCCCCCAGCTTCTGGGCTGCACTCGT